>PITB01028859.1:0-18613 GCA_004024585.1 Paradoxurus hermaphroditus
TCACTACGACCGGTACTGACGGGGTTCCGAGTCTCACACTCATAGGGTCCTGTGTCCTTCCTTGTGACACCGTGTAAAGTGAGGGTCCTGTTGTCCGGGGACAGCTCCAGCCTGTGGCTGTCTGGGAGGCTCTTACTGTTTACTGACCACAGGTAGCTTGTGTCCTCAGTCTGAGGTTCACACGCTAATAGTACAGAATCCACGTTCTCCACGGGGTCCAAGTTGTTGCTTGCGATGTTGGGTTTGGGTAACTCCGCTGTGCAGACAACAGAGAGAACATTGCCCTGTGTGGTACCTGTGATTCCTCCAGGGTATCTTTTATCAGAGTTGGCCTGTCTTACCTCTCTGCCAACTGGGGTCCTTAAGATCTGTGTATCTCAAGACAAATGCAAGAGGACCTGAGGACTCACGGAAGGAAAAGCCCCCTGCTCTCTGTGTGCCCGAAAGCCCAGACTTTCTCAAATGTGAATAACAGAGCAGCATTGTGTCATGGGAGACACAGGACAGAGTCAGAGATGTCCCCCTGTCCCCCAACATGGCCCCTCCCTCTCCTGGTTCCTCACGGATCTGATGGCCTGGCCAAGGGATGGGGATCTGAGCAGAAATGACACCCGGGACACCGGGGGCAACCTCAGAGGTCAGTTCAGTACTGAGGCCCCAGGACCTGAAGCGGGTTTGATAACGACTGCCATGAGGCAGTGACCCCATACATGGCAGAGCGGACTCCAACGAACAAGCAAAGAGTCAGAGAATGAGCTGGAAGGAGCAGTGGTGAGGGAATGAATGACCAGCATCTCTTCAGAAAGGCGTCCTGGGGCAGGATCCTAGGAGGGTGGCTACACAGGACCCCGCCCTCCTCCACCAGCAGGGGCACCCTCACTGTTCACTTCTTCCATTTTTTTTTTTTTTAATAATAAAAAAAGTGCCCAGGGTCACTAGAGTCAGGGGAATCAGGAGAATCAGTTCATTTATTTTTAAGAGAGGGGTGGGGAAGGGCATAGAGAGAGAGACAGGACAGAGGATCCTGGGCAGGCTCTGCCCTGACAGCAGGGAGCCCAATGTGGGGCTAGATCTCACCAAATCATGACCTAAGCGAAGGTGGAAACTCAAACAACTGATTCACCCTGGCGCTGCTCATTCCTTTGCTCCTAAAGAGAATCAAGTGAGTTTGTGATACATGGACCCTGTGCTGGTTTCAGGCGCAGAGTCAGGAGGAGAAGGCAAGTCCACCCCAGTGGGAGCCACACCAACACACCAGGCAACAATCAGTGATATCAAGTCCAGCCCAGGCAGGTGAGGATTGGCCACCTGAGGGGCGGCGGGACATGCTGACTCATTAGCTGATACAGGTCATTCAGTTGTAAACACAGAATAAGCTTCTATTTGGCCTCAGCTCACAGGACCAGCATCCCTCTCTCTCATGGAGGAGAGGACGGGGGCTGTCTCTGCACAGCCACTCATCAGTCTGTTGACTCTGATTCAGTGACTGTATCTCCCTGTGCTTCAGTTTCCCCCAATATAATAGGAATAAAGGTAAATGATCTCTCCTTGCCATGCCTGTGAATTAAAGTTTACACACCCTTAAAATCCTGGCCCTAAAATGATAAATAGCAGCCAGCCGATCAATTGGCCTTTGTTACTCTTGCCTCCACAAGACAGGGCTCCCTGGGCCTCATTCTTGGGGGAGGAAGAGCCGCCAAGAGCTTCTCTCTGCTCTGTTCCTCCCCGCGGGTGCTGACCTTCCTTTGGAGCCTCCTAAGTCTCCCAGGGCAGCTGGCTAATGGACGGGGAATTTTTATGTCTGTGCTGTCCATGCCTCTCCCCAGATGTAGACCGTGACACTGACCACTAGCTGGTGACCTGTTCGAGGCTCAGGACTCAGGCAGCTGGGAAATCATTGCTCTCAGTCAGCCCTTCACAGGAGTCTAACCCCACCCTGACACAGAGTCCCTGGGGCAGTAGAGTCAGGAGCCCAGAGACAGTGGTCCGGGCAGGGGCTCTCTGGGCTGAGTTCTAGCGAGCATCCCAGGGGCCCCTGAGGCCCGGCCCTGACAGTCCTGCAGGGTCTTTCTCAGATGGTCGTAGAGCCTGAATTCAGGAAAGGAGTTCCAAGCTTTGGATGTTTGTGTGCACTGTGTGTGTCCTGGACTAAATGTCACCACACATGGGTCACAGTGCAGAAGGGGAGTGAGGCACAGTCCAGTCCTGTCAATCCTGTGTGTGTGTCTTCCAAGCAGAGTTCACCCCCACACTCCACCCCCAACTCCAAGGTGAGGGAGGAATTACTCACCGAATACTCGGAGCTGTCCTGTTACTTTTTCAATGCGAACATTTCTCTCTATGACTTGTAGAGTGTAGTTTCCCGTGTCCTCCAGGGTGAGGCTCTGGAACAGCAGGGATCCATTGTGATATAATGTCTCTCTGCCACTGTGTGCACTTCCTGTGGTAATTGCTTGTGAGTCTACTGAATATGATACAATTTGACGACCTTGATCTAGAGTATCCCCTTTGAACCAGACATAGCCTAGAGGATTCTCAGGCAGATTGTGGACACGCAGAAGAACATCCTTCCCTTGGACAGCATTGGGTGGCACCGATTCAATAGTGACTTGGGCCAAGGTGGGAAGGTTCCAGAAGGCTAAGAGTGAGACTAGGAGGGAAGAGAGAAGAGATAGATGAATATTTGACCTATGTATTGGGATGCAAAGATGGGGCCCTGGAGACTGAGCAGGTCCTAGTCCCTCAGCCTTGGGGGCAGCTGTGAGTTTGCACGTGTCTGTGTGTCTGTGTGTCTCCTCCTGCTCAAGGTCAGCGGCACGACCACCATTACTTTGGTGTCTCTGAACTAGTGATTTCCTCTGTTTCGAATACTCTTCCTCAGCTGTCTGTGGGCTCACTCCCTCACTGCCCTCGGGTACCTGCTCACACTCACGGGGTCCTTGGGAGAGGCCTGCCCACACCGCCTCCTCTAAGGACCCTCTGTCTTCACATTCTGACCTTTCCCTGCTCTGTTCCCTTCATGGCTTGTCCACACCTGCCCTCCCATTCTCTGTCTTTGCTTCTCCGTCTTCCGCCCCAGGGAAGTGCGCTCAGGGAGGGCAGGGACCTGACCTGTGTTGTGCCCCAGCAGTGGAGCAGGCTGCAAATACCTGTGGATGAAGGAATGAGTGTCCCCAGGGCCCCCCGGGTCCCAGCGTTGACCTGTCAACATCTCAGCGTGGTGGGAGGGGCAGCGTTTAGGGTCCCTGGTTGCCAGCATCGGTTTCCACACTTCAGCCTCAGGGATGAGTAAGTTGGGAAATAGCACTTCCCTCACCTCTTCCAGATGGTGCGATTTTCCCGTTTCTGAGCCGGGAACCCGCTCTCCTGCCCTGCCCTGTTCGCATGTCCCGCCTCAGCGTCCTGTCCTCCCCGGAGACCCCAGCCGCTGTCTCTGTCCCGTCCTCCTCCCTCCCACGTGATCGTCCCTCTCACCTGCCAGCAGGAGCTCCCGCCAGCGGACACGCCTTCCTCGGGGAGGGGCCGAGGGGGGCTCCATGGAGCCTGCTGCCTGCTCTGTCCCCCGCTCTGTGAGGAGAGCTTCTGCTCCAGAAATGCTGCTGTCACAACCAGTCGGCTCCGGCTCCGCTGTCCTTCCTCCCTCTGTGCTGAGCCGCCTCTGGGGGCGGGAGCGCTTGGCCTGGTCACGTGGGCTGGGGCGGGGTCTCTCCAGGTCCCTCCCTCTCCTCTCCCCTCCCCTCACTCCTGTCCTCCTGGCCCCCTTCTTCCCCTTTGACTTCGTCTACATTTCAGTTCCCTGGGAACTGCTGAGGCCTCTCTCTCTTCAGCTGGATTTCCCACCATATGGGAGCGCGCGCACTTGCCCTTGTGTGGACAAGAGGAGCCTGTGGCGTTGGTGTCCGGGCATTCCCCACAGCTCAGGGTCAAGGTGCACAGTCACCCCTGCAGCCCTCTCTCCTCCCCATGTGGCCTTTACTCAGAGCAGGAGCTTGGGGGGCTACCTCAGGAACTCCCGTCACAGGGATGTTACCCCCACTGGGCATCGGAATCACCTGTGGAACTTTCTAAAGGTGGCGAATGCCCAGGGGACCCCTAGAAATGCTGCTTGAGCAGATGGCCAGCCAGGCTGAGACCCCAGGATATGGGGGTGGGGCCACCTCTCCCTGTCCTGTACCCACAGGGGGTCTGCGGATCCTGTGAAGTGCAGATTCTGACGCAGCAGGTGTGGTGTGGACCTGAGAGTCTGCATCTAACACGCTCTCAGGTGAAGCAGGTTGTCCTGGGCCCGGAGCACACTTTGAACAGCAAGGCTGAGGGGGACCTGGTCCCTTAGAGGATGAGCCTCCTCCCTACTCCAGCTTGGCCTCTGCCGTGCCCTGGCCTTGAGTCTGTCAGCACCACACACAGAGCCCCAGGGTCCCCAAATCCTGGGAATTCTCTCCGTTTGTAACAGAGAAGCCCAGCAGGGCCCCGGGTCCCCCCAGTGTTCTCCAGTGCCCTGGGGAGGCTGGATTTACACCTGGCAGCAAGGTCACAGCGATGACTCTGAGGGTGAGAAGGGGACAGGCAGGGTAATGACTGGTGAGGGACCCACTCTTTGATCCAGGGTGTCCCCAGCCCAGCCTCTGCTCCCAGGGACAGAGACCCAGGACCCAGTGTCTCAGGAGTTCAGGTTCCAGGTGTGCAGGGGGCTTCCTGTGTGTCCTGGGAAGAGAAGAGGTGGTGGGAGGTCAGGGGGCTGGAGGTTCCTGATCCTTGGGGGAAGGTTGTGGGAGCCCCTCCCTCTACGTGTCTGTTGGCCGCACTGTGGCCGAGAGGCTGACCATGTGCTCCTGAGCATCCTGGGCAGCCCGTGTCCTCTGCTGGGGGACTTTCCTGTGTCACCCTGCCTCCCCAATGGGCGGTTCCAGGCAAGCAGTGGGGGCTGCACAGGGACCCCTGACAGATCAGGGTGCTCCTAGGCCCCTAGAAGGAGTGGGCAGGACAGAACAGGCCCATGGGAGGGACTCAGAAGGGTCTGCTGGAGAAAAGGATGGAAATCAGGCTCCTCTACCTCACTAGTCAAAGTCAGACTCACATTTTACTTCCCTGTGTGTTGCCTGCTGGTCCCTATGTCGCCCCCTGGAGGCAATGCTGGGGGCTGCACCAGGGATGCTGACCAGGCTCTGAAGGATGTGTGGGCCCTGGGCCCTGAGCAGCCTGGGTCCTGGTCCCTGTGGGTCCTAGGTTGCCTGAGTCCACTCCAGGGTAGGGTGGGCCCAGGGAGAGGACAGGCACTGTCCAGAAGATTCCTGATTCCAACTCAGGAGAATCGTCCACCAGGAGGGATGTGCTCCCTCAGGAGGAGCTCTCTGTCCTCAAGATCTCACGGAATGACCTAGAAGAGGTCTCCTGAGACTTGAGACTTTGGGCAAAAGGCACTGGCCTGGGGGGTGGGGTGGGTGACTGGACCCCACAATGTCCTGTTTCCTCATCGCAGCACGGGGGTGATTGCACCCATGTCGTCTGTGTCCCTATCTGCTCTGGGCCCCCCTCCCCCACAGAGCCCACCTGGAGACTCAGCTGAGGGATTCCAGGGCTTCCTCTGGGAAAGGGAAGAAGACCCTCACCCTCTGAGATGGAAACGATGTAGATCCTGGGTTCTCCTGTCCCATCCTGCACAGGAAGTTCCCCTCATTCCCCAGGACTCCTTGGGCTGGTGAGAAATCTTCAGGGAGCCACAGCAGGGGTCCATCCCCACATCCCAGGGCCCCTCAGGGTGAGAAGTCGCCTCTGTTTTCTTTTGAGATCAGGGTAGGGCTCCGAACTCCCGAGGTGGTAACTCCACCTGGGGTCGTATCCAGAATTTGTGCCGGGTCAGATCTCTGAGAGAAGAGGGAGGACGCAGGCTGCCCACCAGCCCTCTGGGGAGTGGTCGTGCACAATGTAGAGATGGAAGGGGGTGTCACCTTTCTGGGACAGTTGGAATGGGTGTCCAGCCCCTCACTGTAGAAGGCCCCTGTCCTCCCTCCTGAATATAGGAGGGGTAAAGTCCTATTAGTCTTAAAGAGACCGCCTAGAGCACTTGCTTGCCCCCTCTTTGCTGACCCTAGTGCCCCTGTGTCTACAGCGAAGAGACTCTGACCCCAGGCATCACCTGGGTGACACGTGTCCATTGTGCGGTCTCCCTCATGCATATAACGAGTATTTACTGGGCTCTCTGACATGTCAGGCACTGGTCTGTGTCCTGGGAATTCCACAGAAAAAAGGGCAGACGTGGACCTTGGACTAGTGGGGCTTTCCTTGTAACAGGGCCACAGGGTCAGAGAAAATCAGGGCTTTGAGGACTCAAAGTGGAGAGAAGGTGGGGCACCTGGGTGTCTCAGTAGGTTAAGTGTCTATTTTGGCTCACGTCATGATCTCTCGGTGGTGAGACTGAGCCTCTCCTTGGCGCCCACTGAGTGTGGAGGCTGTGGAATTGTCTCTCTCCCTCTGGCCTTCCCCTGCTCTCTCTCGCTCTCAAAAATAAAAAAAAGGGGCGCCTGTGTGTCTTAGTGCGTTAAGTGTTCAACTTCGGCCATGTCTTGATTAAAAGGTCCTGGGTTCAAGTCTTGTGTCAGGGTCTGGGCTGACAGCTCAGAGCATCGAACCTGCTTTGAATTCTGTGTGTGTGTGTCTCTCTGCCCCTCCCCTGCTCATGCTCTGCGTTTCTCTCTCTCATATATATAAATAAACCTTAAAAAACTTTTTTTAAAGAATCAAAATATAATACAATAAAATGGAGAAATGAGCCGTGAAGGGAAAGTGTCAGATGTGTCCGGACCATGTACCAGGGTGTTGGCTGTTCGGGGAGTCACAGGGAGCACTCCTGACAAGGTGATCTTTTGGCTGAGACCTGAAGTGGAAGTGGGCCTTCGCCCCCAAAGGACAGAGGGCGTAGAGGGACGAGGTGCCTACAGAAGGTCTCATATCAGTGGGCAGACACCTGGCTGGCCAGAGTGGCTGATAGGGTTCAGTGTGGGGAGCCTGGAGAGCGAGAAGGAGTGTGACGAGTGAGGCTGGGGAGGGTCAGACCCTGCTGGGGATGTGGGCGTGCCAAGGGGGATCAGCAGGGCTCCCCACGCAGGCTCCAGGCTGTGGAGCATCTCTGTCGCCCTCTGGTGGACCATGAAGAAATTGTGGAAGTTCTCTATTTTTTTAAAGTATACTTAAATAACATTTCATATATGTAGATAAAATTTTTAGCAACTTTATTGTGTTATAGTTGACTTATAAGAAACTCCTCATATTGAAAGTATAAAAAAGGGGCACCCGGTGGCTCAGTCGTTAAGTGTCCGACTTCTGCTGGCTCCTGAGTTTGAACCCCAGGTAGGGGTCTGTTTTGACAGCTCAGATCTGGAGCCTACTTCAGATTCTGCGTCTTCCTGTCTCTCTGCCCCTACCCCACTCGTGCTCTGTTTCTCTAAAAAAAAATAAACATTAGAGAATTTTTAAAAATATACAAATTCGGGGCGCCTGGGTGACTCAGTCGGTTGAGCGTCCGACTTCGGCTCAGGTCATGATCTCGTGGTCTGTGAGTTCGAGCCCCGCGTCAGGCTCTGTGCTGACGGCTCAGAGCCTGGATCCTGCTTCGGATTCTGTGTCTCCCTCTCTCTCTGCCCTTCCCCCACTCATGCTCTGTCTCTCTCTGTCTTAAAAATAAACATTAAAAAATTAAAAAAAATAAAAATATACAAATTCATAAGTTTTGCCATATATATATGCCACAGAAATCATCCTTACATGAAAGAGTGAATATGTCACTTACTCTTAAAAATCTCCTCATGCCCTCTTTATCCTCTTCATTCAGCCCCTCTCTGTCCCTCCTTCCCTGTGTCCCATGAACCTTACATTGGCTTTTGTCCTTATAAATTAGGACATTTTTTAGAATTTTTAAAAGTTGAATCATACAATATGATTTGGGGCAGGGGTTGGTTTCTGTACTCAGTGTGGATTTCTTTAAAATAGTTTTTAACATGTTTATTCATCTAATGGAATAAAGACAGTCTCTTCTCCAAATGGTGCTGGGAAAACTGGACAGCACCATGCAGAAGAATGAACTTGGACAACTTTCTTACACCATACACAAAAATAAACTCAAAATGGATGACAGACCTAAACATAAGACAGGAAGCCATTGAAATCTTAAAGGAGAAAGCAGGTAAAAACCTCTTTGACCTTGGCCATAGCAACTTCTTACTGAACACATCTCCACAGGCAAGGGAAACAAAAGCACAAATAAACTATTGGGACCTCATCAAGATAAAAACTTCTGCACAGCAAAGGAAACAATCAGCAAAACTAAAAGGCTACCAAAGGAATGGGAGGTGATATTTGCAAATGACACATCAGATAAAGAGTTAGTATCCAAATCCATTAAGAACTTATCAAACTCAAAAGCCACGAAACAAATAATCCAGTGAAGAAATGGGCAGAAGACATGAACAGACACTTTTCCAAAGAAGACATCCAGATGGCAGCCAGACACATGAAATGACACTCAACGTCACTCATCATCAGGCAAATACAAATCAAAACCACAAGGAGATACCACCTCACACACAGTCACAATGGTAAGATTAACGACTCAGGCAACAACAGATGTTGGTGAGGATGTGGAGAAATGAGAACCCTTTTGCACTGTGGTGCAGCTGCTCTGGAAAACAGTATGGAGGGTCCTCAAAACATCAAAAGTGGAACTATTCTATGCCCAGCAATTGCAAAGTAGGTATTTATCCAAGGGATACAGGTGTGCTGTTTAAGGGGCACATGCACCCCAATGTTTATAGCAGCGGTATCAACAATAGTCAAAGTATGGAAAGAGCCCAAATGTCCATTGACACATGAATGGATAAAGAAGGTGTGGTATATATATTCAATAGAGTATGACTCGGCCATCAAAAAGAATAAAATCTTGCCATTTGCATCAACGTGATGGTATTAAAGTGTATTATGCAAATGAAATACGTCAGTCAGAGGAAGACAAATATGACTTTACTCATATGTGGAATTTAAGATATAAAACAGAAGAACCGAAGGGAAGGGAAGCATAAATAATATGAAAATAAGGAGGGGGATAAAACATAAGAGACTCTTCAATACAGAGAACAAACTGAGGGTTGCTGGAGGGGCTGTGGGTGGGAGATGGGTTAAATGGGTAAGGGGCATTAGGAAGACACTTGTTGGGGTGAGCACTAGGTGTTATACATAGGGGATGAATCACTGGAATCTACTCCTGAAATCATTATTGCACTATAGGGTAACTAGCTTGGATGTAAATTTAAAGAGAGAGAGAGAGACAGAGACAGAGACAAGTCACAACTAGTCAATATGCATATATTGGACATTTATGGGTAATGAGAGAATGTTATAAACAACTATATGCTAAATTTGAAATGGACAAATCACTAGGAAAAGACGACTTACAAAACTGAAATCCAAGAGAAAATAGGATAATCCTATAATCCTTTAATCATTCTACTATTTTGCTAACTTTTCTCTTAAAATGTTTGTAACTATTTTGCACTTTCAACCATACTTATAAGAAAAATATGTGCGTGTATAGTTTATGTACTTCTACATTTAATGAAAAAATAAGAGTAAAGACTAAAAATTAAATAAAATATTTGGGGGGGTCAGGGAGAGAAGGGGACAGGGGATCTGAAGCAGTCTCTGCACTGACAGCAGACAGCCCGATGTAGGGCTCGAACTCATAAACTGTGAGATCATGACCTGAGCCAAAGTACGATACTCAACCAACCAAGCCATCCTGGGCCCCATCAGTATGTATATATATATATATATATTTTTTTAATTAACCAGTGGTCACGTTATTGTATTTATCCAAAGGTTTTTCTTTTTTATCCTTAGTTGTATTACACTGCAAGGATGCCGAAAGTTAGTTTTTACTCATTCACTGGTTTGTGGACTTTTATGTTGTTTGCAATTCCCAGCTATTACAAGCAGACCCGCCAGGAGTAGACCCGCGTCTTTGAAACGGGCGTGTGCTTCCATTTCTCACGTTCAGAGACCCACCTGGGGGTGCGATGGCTGAATCGCCTGTTTCATTTTGTGAGGAATGTGCTACCCTGTTTTCCAAAGCAGTTGCTTTTACTTTTTCATTTTAGGTTCTTACTTTTACTTTTACGTTTTTACTTTTACTTCTTAATTTTATTTTTACTTTAATTTTAC
This sequence comes from Paradoxurus hermaphroditus, assembly GCA_004024585.1. Lineage (NCBI taxonomy): Eukaryota > Metazoa > Chordata > Mammalia > Carnivora > Viverridae > Paradoxurus > Paradoxurus hermaphroditus. The sequence goes on from PITB01028859.1 coordinate 10,210, forward strand.
TTTCTCACTAGCAGCTTGTGACAGGGCCAGGGGCCCCATTTCCCCAGCAACACTTGGTGTGGACAGTCTTTGTAATATTTTTAGCCAGTCTAAAGTGTGTGAAGTGGCATCTCAGTGTGGTGTTTGTTTTGTTACTGTGAAGGTGTATTTCATTTTTTTTTTTAATCTTTCTTTTCTTTTCTTTACTCTTCACGTGAGCTCCAGCCTCTTAGCAGTGTTCCATCACGTGTGTACACTACATTTCCCTCCACCGTTCACCTGTCGATGGACACTTAGGTTGGTTCCACGTCTTGGCTACTGTGCAGAGGGCTGCAGGGAGCCCAGGTGTGCTAGTATCTTCTCGAGATCTTGATTTTGGTGCTTTTGGAGAAATACCCAGAGGTGGGATGCTGGATCCTAAGGTAGTTCTATGTGTAACTTTCTGAAGACTTCATACCGGTTTCCACAGTGGCTGCGCCATTTTGCATTCCTACCAACAGTGTGCGGGGTACCAATTTCTCAACATCCTCACCAACACTTGTCTTTCTTTTAAACAGAGATTTCTTGCATTTATTTATTAAATTATTCACTTACTTATTTACCAGAGAGAGAGAGAGAGAGAAGAGAGTGGAAACTGGTGACAGGGGCAGAGGGAGAGAGAGAATCCTAAGCAGGCTCCATGCCAGTGTGGAACCTGACACGGGGCTTGATTTCACGATCCTGGGATCAAGATTTGAACGAAAATCAGTCGCTCAGAGATGTATGATGATGGAAAAAGGGTCTGATAGATGCTTTAAATCTGTGTTGCTGGCTTTAAAGATGGGAGAAGGGGGTGATGAGCCAAGGAAGGGGAGCGGCCTCTAGAAGTTAGAAAAGGGACAGGGATGGATTCTCCTCTAGAGCCTCCAGATGGAACACAGCCCTGCTGACATTGTGACTTTAGCCCACGGAGACCCGTGTCACACTTTGGACCTCCAGAATTGAAAGACCACAAATTTGCATTTTTTAGGCTGCTGCGGTTTTGGTGATTTGTCGCACCAGTGATAGGAAACTAACGTGCAGAGATGCCCCAGGGGGCCCGGATTTCCCACTGCGGAGGAACATCAGCAACCGCCACCCCCGATGGACGCACTTTCTCTGCTCCTCTCCTCTACACACAGCCGACCACCTGGGAATTGTTCCACAGACGTTGGTAAAAGAATTCTGACAGCTGGAAAGAAGAAGGCAGACATACTGAGTTCCCTGGGTTTTCTAGTTTATCACCCATATAGCCCAGACTAGGCGCAGACGGAGCCCGCAATCTGGAGGCTATATCCAACAGATATAGAAATAAAACACCCAAAGCCAAGTCTTTGTCCTAAAGACTGGCAAAGGGGAAACGGAGTAGAGACCCAGGTGGGAGCCCCAACTTCCGCTCCGCAACCGAGGCGGCTGCAGATGGAGGTCGGTTTGCAGTAGCTGCAGCCAGAAGCCCTGTTGGGCTGCGCCAGCCCCTGCGCGACACCCGGGTCACTGGCAGTGGTCGATCCATGGGCGGCACCCATGGAGCCCCGTGGCTCTCTGTCCTCCTTCTAGTGGCTTAAGGAAAGTCAGGCCCCCAAAATTCTGCTCCCCTGATTCCCTAGGGGCAAAAGGTGGCCCAGGGAGGCAAGGGAACCCCCTTCTGTCCCTACAGGGAATCAGCAGAGATCGAGCAGGGGCTATGCCGGCGCTGGAGAGCAGAGCCACCAGGATAGCGGCACAAGGGCTCTGAAACGGCGCTGTCATGGGAACGAAAGTCCACAAAAGTAGGCTGCAATCCACCTCCATGCTAACCTGAAACAGGGCAACTGCCTGCTAAAATGAAGATTTGGGAGCACCTGGGTGGCTCAGTCAGTTAAACGTCGGTCTTCAGTTCACATCATGATCTCACAGGTCCTGAGTTCGAACTCTGCATCGGGCTCTGTGCTGACAGCTCAGAGCCTCAGTACTGTTTCAGATTCTGTGTCTCCTTCTGTCTCTGCCCCTCGTCCTGCTCACACTATGTCTCTCTCTCAAAATAAAATAAAGACTTAAAAAATTCTAATGAGTTTTAAGTATTATCAAATCTACTAACCCAATAACAAAATGTCCAGGATACAATAAGAAAAAAATCACTCATCATACCAAGAACCATGAAAACCAACTTTGAATGAGAAAAGATCATTAATGACTCCATTTCCAATGTTTTGGAATTATCCAAAGTGGAATTAAAAAGTAGATATCATTAAAAGAATACTTCTATAAGCAATTACAAATTCTATTAAAAATTGAGGAGGGGCCAAGATGGCAGAACAGCATGTAAGTTTCTTTTTCATCTCTTCTCCCAGAAATACAGCCAGATTAACACTACACCATCCTGCACACCGAGAAAACTGATTTGAGGATTAACACAACAAACTGCACAACCTAAACTACAGAACTCGGCAGGTACGCAGCGAGGAGAGGTGAACTGGGGGAGAAGACGTGGAGAGCAGGGAACTGTTTTTGTTTGCAGGGAGAGGACGGAGATGGGCGGGGGTGGGTGAGGGGGGAGAGTAGGTAAAACGGAAAGCATCTCCCGTGCCTGAAAGCTGCTGGAGAGACAAGAAAGAGTATGCAAGGGACTGACAAAAAAAGAGAAAGGAGAAAGGAGAGGGTTTAACTTCCATTAAGACTCTATAAATAGGGGTGCAGAGTCGCATACTCCGTAGCTCCATACCTGGCGGTGCTCTGGTGGGAAGGCCGAATCCCCAGGATCAGAGAGCGACATCCTCGGGTCCTCGACCACACAGGGAGAGGCGGTACCCCTGCTGGGAGGACACTCTGTAGAAGCTGCGTGGCCACCCCACAGGCAAAGGTCCCAGCGGATCTTGGAGAACAACCACATTCGCTGGTGCTGGAACAAGGACGTTAAGGGTGAAGCCTGGCGCCAGATGTGTGTCATGACTTTCCATAATTCCTAAACGCTGCTGCTACGCAATCGCGTGAACTGTTTCTGGGGTGGGCCTGCACCTTGCCACAGTCTCTGGCCATTGGCAAGCAGCTCGGTCTCCCGAATGTTCCATGGGGCAGGCCGGCACCTGGCCATTGCTCAGTGAGACCCTCCCTCAGAAGGCGTGAGCGGATCAAAGCTGTAGTCCCGTCAGAAGTGAGGAGATGGGAAACACAGCCGCATCTGAGATAAAACTCAGGAGGGAGGTGCCGTCTAGCAACCTGACGGCTTGGTCACAAACACTGTAAAAATGAGGAGAGGACAGAAGCCCAAGACAAAGGAAGGGTGTGCGATTGCTGGTCAAAGAGAGCACAGAGGTCTGATACTAGAGACTGGGTAGCTGGGTGACGCCATTTTCACCCCTCCTGCGCATGCGCATACATGACCACAGGCGCCACAAAATCCACCCCACTTATCTAAGCAGCGCCATCTAGTGGGGAAAGGAGCCATTACACCAAACCTGCCCCTCCTCCTACCCATGCTCTCCCCCTCTCTCTCTGTCTCAACATAAAAAAAAAATTGAATACACAGAATTAAATGAAATATACTAAAAAAAAGAAACCCTCCACTGTTCATGGGTTGCACATTTTGCTATACTGAGAAGGGAATTTCTAGCACAAAATGCTTACATTACAAAAAAGGAAATATCTCAAATCACTAATCTAAGTTTCTACTACAAGAACTAGAAAAATAAGAGCAAAATCAACCCAGAAAAAAACAGAGACAAAGAAATAATAAATATCTGAGCACCCAAGTGACCCTTATATTGGACAGTGTGAGGGGACAGAATGGACCCAAACCCCATGGAATGGCAAGACTGAGTCTGTAGCATCAGAGCTGGTTCTGCAGGTGGGATGTGAATGGGGAAAAGGGAAGATGGGGGTGACTATGAGTGCCCTTGTCTTTTCTTTTCCCCTGAGGGGCCACAGGCAGATGCAGCAACCCTAGGAGGTTGGATTCTCCCCTGGGAGATCTTCTGGTCCTCCTCCCTTGTCATCTGGGTGAAACGTTTGCCCTGCTGAGAAGGGCAGGCAGATGGCAAAGAACTCTGACACCATTCACAGGGCTCAGCAAGGAGGTGTTGGGAGAAGAGCCTAGGTAGGGGCTCTGCTCAGCCCTGCTGCCTGGGAGGCTCAGCTGGGGCTTGAGAAACAGGATGATGTGCTGAGGGGGTGCTCCAGGATGAGTGATGAGTGTGTTTCCAAGGCCAGGCACTAAGGGTCAGAAGCTAATAATGAAACATTTCTTCCTTTTATTTTTATTCGTTTTCTTTTATTGAGGAAACTTTACCCCCAATGCTCCAATTAAGGACCCAGAGATCAAGGGTCTCTCAGAACTGGCTGAGCCAGCCAGGCACTCCCATTGCTTCCTTATTGTAGGCAAGACAGTGGCCTGACTCTCAGGGGCAGGAGGTTCCTGCAAGAGGCTGGAGCAGCCTCCCAGACTCTCCAAGGCCACCTCTGGTGCAGCAAACAGCCATGCAGGGAGTTGTATGGGATATGCCAACAGTAACATTCAGACATGTGTGAAACGTCTATGATTGATAAATTAGAGCAGAATCAGCTCATCCCTGTGATAGCATTCTGCCTGCTTACATCTTTCTTGTGTAGAAAAGCAATGGTCAGCTTCTCCACACTCTTCTTATTGCCTCCTGCCTGCTCAACCACTGGGAGGAGCATGGCTGAGTCACTGTCCAAGGTGCTGATGCTCACCAACCTATTCCCAGGGCTTGGGAGCTGTGATCTTGCTGTTGTGTGTGCTCTCTTTCTAATCTTAACAAGAAGCATACTAACAAGGGTGAGGTAGAGAGGGCTGCAGGGAGGGTGGACTGGCCTTCATCCCCCTCGCTCAGGGCAGTGATGGTGCTGTGGACATCACGGCAGGAAGTGACTCCACAGTCAGATGACTAAGTCCAGACTGCCCACCAGCAGTTTGTAGTAAAGGACGGTTATGAATACATCCTTGGGGTGCGGTAGACAGAAGAGAGGCTTCTCAGAGATGTCCACATCCTGTGTCAAGACTCTGTGATTATGTCAATGATAGAGGGACTTACAGATTGTGTTATCAAGTGATTGTGACATTATCGTAGTTTATCCAGGTGTGCCAATATAGTCCAAGAGTTCTTCCTTTTTCTTTAATTTTTAAAAAATGTTTATTTATTCTTGAGAAAGAGAGAGAGGTCGAGAGAGAGTCAGACACAGAATCATAGGCTCCAGGCTCTAGGCTGTCAGCACACAGCCCAACACAGGGCTTGAACTCCTGAGATCAAAACCTGAGCCGAAGTTGGATGCCTAACCCACTGAGCCATCCAGGGCCCCACAAGGGTCCTTACTTACAAAGTGACAGGGGGAGGCAGGAGAGGCAGAACCAGAGAAGAAGACATGATGTTGGGAACAGGGCACAGAGAGACTTCAACTGCTGCGCTGCTGAAACTAAGGTGGAGGAAGGGGTCAGGGCCATGAATGCAGGTGGCCTCCAACAGCACAGCTTGACAAAATCAGGAAACGGGCACTTGGGAGGCTCAGTCCATTTAGCGTCTGACTCTCGGTTTTAGCTCAGGTCATGATCTCACAATTTCGTGCTTCAAACCCCACATCGGGTGGTGTGCTGATGGTGCGGAGCCTGCTTAGGACTCTCTCTCTCTCTCTCTCTCTCTCTCTCTCGGCCCTCTACTACCCACACTGTCTCTGTCTCTCTCAAAATAAATAAACTTGAAAGAAAAAATCAGGAAACAGACTCTCTCCTAGAGCCTCCAGAAGTAACAGCCAAGTGGGCACCTTCATTTGTGTTGACTTCCATCACTGAGCTTACAATAATTTTCTAGCACAGCAAGAGGAAACTACCAAGAAGAGTCACCTTGTCTGATCCAACACAGTGTGCATTGGGATAGGAGCTTCGCAGAGCTAAATAATGACGTGATACTTTGCAGGTTGTTTTTCTTACCTTTCATCTCATGACTGAGAAACAACTCTCGGGAGATGGCAAATACACTTGTGAAACGTGGGCGAGGTGTCTTGGCGCTTGATCTACGTTTGTTTGTGTGAATGGGGGCATTGATCTGAGTGGGATCCACATGGGAACCACACCCAACCGGGGGCCTGCGGTAAGGACTGAGGGCTCCTGGCCCAGTATGTGGAGGAGGCTGCCTGTGGGATGGTGGGACGAGGCCCTTCCACCAGGTCGAAGAGACACTTTGTTCCATCCCCATGGAAGCCTGGGTGAGATTTAGGTGCGGGAAGCCCTCTGCCTCTGACCTGCATGCTTCTTTATGGGGAAGAGGTGTGTTTTAAGATGAGATCCAGTTCAGGGAGAAAAGTGGGCACTGCTGGGAGATATGGGCTAGAGGTCATGGGCAGTGCCCAGGAAGGCCACGGTCAGGGCATGAATTCTGGGTCCTCCCCACTGGGGTTACTCTGACAACCTCATTTTATGCCACCCCAGAGCTAAGGACATCCTGAAGGCTGGCCTCTGACACAGAGGAGAAACATTTGGAAAGGTCTCAGTGCCCTGGATCCTGGATTTGGGGACAGGCAAATTTTTTGGTGAAGGATACCAGTCAGGGCCACCAGGGCTGGGTGTGGAGGTCAAAAGGGCTCAGGACACAAAAAGCTCGTGAGAGAGTCCCACTCAGGATGTGCGCCTGCCTGTGGCTGCTCCTTCCTAGCTCGTCCTCCCGTGGCCAGCAGAGGCCCCACGTTCTGTGCTCCCGAGGACCCAGTGCACGTTTACAAGCACTGGGGGTGTCTCTAGCCTCGGTCTCTCAGCTGTGTGAGGACAGCCGAGCGCTGTCGTGGTTCGGCCACAGCTCTGGTGATCTCTCCTTTCCTAGTTAACGTGGTCCCAGCATGTCCACACCCCTCACCCCTCCTCTATCTCAGGGGACAAGATTGGAGGCTTGGTTAACTGAGAGGTAACATTTCCCTAGCGGAACCAGGAGAGAAGGGCCCCAGAATTTCAGGTGAATTCTTCTCAGAGCAATCACCATTCACCAAAAAAGGGAAAAGGGGGGGAAAGGGTCCTCTTTATTTAGATCCTCACTTGTTGTCCCAGGTAGGTCAGGGGCCAGAATATTTTCCCTGGGAAGCCCCACTTCCTGGGACGTGGGGGCCTTTGTCCTGCTCATCCAGGGTTCAGGGCAACCTGTCAGGGTTTCCAGAAATCAGGAAAGCCCGGAGGCAAACCTGGACCCCTGAATATTCTCTGGACTTAGACCCAATTCTCTGGCTAGGGCACCTGACCCCACCTTTGGTCTAAGGTCTTAGGAGGGTCCCTGGAAGGAGTACCCCCCAGGGGAAACTATGAAGACACTTGTCCTCTTTGGTTGATCTGGCCATAAATGTTCCTGTCAGGGTGTCGTAATTCCTATAAAAGAAGAAGAGGCCTTTGAACCCCGTAAGCTTCTCAGAACATGTCCAGGTGACTTTCAGGTGTTGTGCCCACCTCTCTGGGAGCCTGGCTGCGTGGTGGGTTTCTGCCCCAGGCCCCTTCTTCCTCCCACTAGCCCCTGACCACATTTGTCCTGCTGGTTCCTGAACCTGAAAGCACAGGTGGGGATGGCTGGAGGCAAATCCTCAGCCCCCTTGGGCTTGGGGGACCAGAACATTCATCACCCACACTCACCTGGTAGATGGGAACGGCTGCCCTCGGGCTGGGCAGGCAGTTCTGAACAGGGGGAGAGAACGGGTGTCAGCGGACAGAGGCAGAGCCATTTCTCTGCAGGGGTGACCCGTTCTGCCTCTTGAGCAGCCTTCTCCAAGCCTGCTCAAGACCCCAGTCCCAGACCAGTCTCTGCTGTGAGCTCAGGACCCCTGGCTGATGCTCGCAGTGTCCTGCCACTGGCCAGACTCCGAGGATTCCTCTGGCCAGGTCAGAGTGGCAGGAACTCTCAGGACAGGGCAGGGGGTGGTCCTGTCCCTGAAGACGGTCCCATTCCTGGCCACAACGGGCCTTGCCTTTACCTGGCTACTCTGGGGGAAGCAGGGTGTGTGCTGTCCTGCCGAATTGGTTGGTTCTGTACCTTCTGCCCGCACAGCCTAGACCCCAGTGCAGGAGTGGAGCGGGGGTGCCCTTACCATGTATGTAGTGCTGCTGACTGGACAATGACCTCGGAACAAAGACAAGAATTAGCACCCATCCTCCCAGGAGGTACTGGGTCATCAGCCCTTAGAGAAACAGGGAAGAAGTATCACCTCCCATGGAGAGACCCTCTGGTGCTGGTCAATGATGTGCTGACCCATGACCTAGATTCCATAGGACAGGGAGTAGAACCAGTTTCGGTCCCCTGTACTGAAGCCCCAGGGAAATGGTCAGAGGCTCCGGGAGTGACTGGCAGGAATTGACACTGAGGGGCAGGACTGGGGCTCCCTGGGCTGCCTGGGCTGAAGGGATACTCACCAGGGGTGGAGGCTGGGTGCTGGATCTCTCTGTGATTAC
>PITB01028860.1:0-18563 GCA_004024585.1 Paradoxurus hermaphroditus
TGAGTGTAGGCGAGCTCCCCTCCCCCTGTTTGTGTCTCTAAGCCCTTTTCCTGGAGGCATCAAATGCTGGGACCTCTTGAATGGGATTTTCATTAGCATTCAAGTCACAGGCCGAGGGGCTCAAGCAGACCGACCTTTGGGCTACTGGGGAAAGCACCCAGAAGGCCAGGGAGAGAGAGGCAGGTAATGGAGGTGCAGGCTTCTGAGCTTGATGTCCGTACGCCCCGGGGAAGGCCCTTCGCTGCTCCGAGCCCCTGTTTCTAATCTGCAGAATACGGGTGACAAATCCCAACCTCATGGCATTGTTAGGACAGAGGTGCCCAGGCAGGAAGTGCCTTCACAGGCATAATAGTGTCCGCGTGGGGGGTCACAGACAGCTGGGACCAAGTGGGCACCGAGTGCCCGCCCCCTCACGTCCAGCTCTTTCCCCATTACAATGAATGAGAAACTGAGGCACTGAGCTTGCACCACCTTTGCAAATTTTGCTCCCGCTCAGCCCAGTGTGCTTCTCTCCCCAGGGATTGTGTTTTCAAATGCCGCTTTTCAGAAAGGCCACCCTTCCTAGAGAGACGCCGGTCCGGCCCCCTCCGCCCGCGGCCGTCGCCTTCGTGGCCGTCACAAACCGGGGGCGCTGTTTATGTTTGCCCAGCGCTTCTTTCCCTCTTGCTGTCCTGGACCCTCAGCCTCATGAGGGCAGGGCCCCGTCCTCCTCGTTCGCCGCTCTTCCTCCCGGGCCTCGGCGCAGCCGGGACTCGGCGGCGTGCGGAGAGTAGCTGCGAGAGTCTCTGGAAACGTGCCTTCGGACTTTGGCTCCGAACCCGAATTGTACTGAAGAGAAGCACATTCATTTCCCTGCGTCACAAACGAGGTCACTTCCCCTCCCTGGGCCTCTGTTTCCCTCGCTGTAGAATGAGGTGTGAAATGAGAGCTCGAACTCGCTTTTCTCCAAAGTCCTTCGAGCCCGAACGTGAGCACAGGAAGGGGGAGAAGACTGCCTGGAACCGAATTGCCTGTTGGGTCGAAAACACCAACTTCTGCCAGGAAATCTCGCTCCCTGGGTCACTTTCTCCGCCGGCCTGGAAAAAAATCGCCCCGTGCAGGTCCGGGCCTGTGGCGCCCACACGGAAAAAGTCACAGGCCCTTCCCGCCCTGGGCCCAGGCGAAGGGGCCCCCGAAAGGTGTGTGGTAGCTGCTTCCCCCGGGGGGTCCGGGGTTTGTTGCCTTAACCGGGCGCACAGAGCAGGTAAAAAATTCCAGACATGTTCTCCGCTGACAGCTAATTGTGTCCTTTATTAATGACCATGGCTTTCTTGGGGCAGGTGGGAGGAGGGAGGAGGCCGGTCTCAGCCCAGGGGGCTCCCTCAGGTGGGGCCGATGACCACATTTCTGGATCCCATGGAAAGGGAAGTGCTACGTGAGGTGACCCTGAAAATACACCCCCGTCGCTGGAGAGGGGAGGGGGCTCTCCCGGCTCCCCGCCCCCCAGGCCCCAGCAGGGGTGGCCGGGCCGACAAAACGAGGCAGGGGTTTTGGAATCTGGCAGACCAGGTTTCGGGGACCTGAGCCGGCCTCTTAGAACAGGCTGTGGAAGCACAGCGGATGGCCTGAAGGGGACCCACAAGGGGGCCGTGGCCCGTGGGAGCGTGGGAGACGCTCCCCGGCTCCGTCCGGCTGTCACCCCCTCGTGGTAGCGGGACTGGGCCCGCGAGGCCCTTCCTCAGTGACCCACCGCACCACCTGTCAATACAGCAGCCAGATGTGCCGGGGGACTTGGGGCTGGCCCTGCCAGATGTGGCGAGCGTTCCGACACATCCGGCTTCCCCTCCGGCACACCATGATTAGTGTTTAACACTTGCTTTCCCAGCATCTGTGAGTCCTGGGGTTTGCAGGCCGGGAGGCTCCAGCATGTCGATCCGGCTTAAGGTCTGGGGGCCTGGAGTCCACTGCTCATCCAAGGGCCTGTTTTCTCAAGGACCCAGTGATAGCCTAGAGCTGGAGGGAGGGCTTTGTGGAGCTCTGTCTGTTCCCCTCTTTCTCATTAGGATCCCATGTTAGCCTGGGGAGGAAAGTGAGGTGTGCAGCACTAACCCCAATTATAGATGAGGGATGTGGGGCTCAGAGAGGGACATAGCGAAGAAGCAGCTGAGCTAGGACTCAACCCAGGCAGAGGAAACAGCATGTGCAAAGGCCCTGAGGCTGCAGGAGGCCTGATGTGTCCGGGATAGCCAGGAGGCCAGGGTAGCTAGAATGGAATAGACAAGAGGGAAAGTAGTAGGAGGTGAGTTCAGAGAAGTGAGGGGGATACAATGACATCACAAAGAATAAAATACCCATGATAAGTTGAACCACAGAGGTAAAGGGGGCTTTTGTAGGCTGTCGGTTTTCATTGAAAGTGAGGCGGGAGCTGTCGAAGCAGAGGAGCAACACGCAGCTGAGTCCTGTTGCGCAGGGTCCCTCTGGCTGATTATGTTGAGAACAGGCTGCAGCCAGAGGCAAGTAGAGAGGTAAGAAGGCAGGGGTGACGGCCAGGAAACCAGGCGGGAGGCTACTACCGTGGCGCTCTGACGGCCACCACTCCTCCGCCCCTCTCTCTTCCCTTCCAGTCTGGGCATCAGGATTCTTGGGCTGCAGCCCGGTCTCCGTCAGCCGCTAATTTGCCGTGTGACTTTAGGCAAGTCGCTGGTGCTGTCCGGGCCGTGTATTCTGTTGTCATAAAATGAGGGGCTTGGGCCAGAAGACGGTGAAGGTTCTCCTGACTTCCAGTGACTCGGACCCCGACCTGCCTCTCCGGCCTCGTCTCCCACCCCTTCCAGCCTCGGACTTCATGCTTCGGTGACCCCGAACTATTTGTAGTCCCCCCCACGCACACCGTGCCATTTCATGCCTCCACGCGTGTGCACAGACCGTCCCCTCCGCCTGCAGTGCCCTTTCCCACCATCCACGTGCACGTGGGGAGCCATAGGTCGCAAGCTCTGGTGGTATCTCCAAAGGCTTCCCCCGACCCGCCACCCCCCCCTTCCTCAGTGACCCTGGGCACCGTGACAGGCCACACTGATCTCCAAGAGACAATAGGATAAAGTGGACATGGGCTCAGAGCTGGCTTCGAATACCAGCTGCCTCTCCGAAATCGCCTAATGTTCTTAAACCTCTGTTTCCTCGTCCGTAAAACAGAGATAATTGTATTTCCTACTCCCAAATTCAAGGTGAGGATCCAGTAAGAATGTCAAGCCCCTAACCCAGTGCCTGGCACAGAGTCACTGTCTGGGACCCGTGAAGCCAGATTCTAGCTACGGAGAGTGGGCCGTGGAATGAAGCTGGGGGGTGGCCCTGGACAGTGTGGCCCCAGATTCCTGGGATGGCCCTGGCCAGGACTCCAGGATAGCCTCCCAGCTGCCCCACGGCTGAGGGGCATTCCTGTCCACCCCTTCTGCCACCAGCCACTCCCTCCGCTCACCTCCTCCATCAGGGCCTGGTCAAAGCTGCCTGCCGGCAGCCACTCAGCACTTGAAAATGTCCTTAATTGCTTCACCAGAGTGGGGAGTCACCCTGCAGGCAGATAATTAAAAAGTTCAGAGCTTGATTAATTGGGAGGAAATTGGAGGAATGGGGCTGCCTGCGGGGTGTGCGGGAGCTCTCAGCCCCTGCGTGGGGATGGCGTGGAGGGAGGCGGCCAGAGCCGGGCCCCGGCCCTAACATAGGATCCAAGGCCTGGACTGGCCAGGCGTGAAACCTGCCTTTGCAGGTTGTGGGGGTGCACGGTCTGGCTCCCCAGGAACCGTGACCTCCACCCCTGCTCCACAGATACACACAAATACAACTAGGGAGGAGAGGTCAAAAGACACAGTGGTCATGGAAGTTCTGATTATTCTGACTTTGGGGCTGCGGGACCTAGAGGCCTTCTAGCCTGTCATTCAGTGAGGTGTCCCAGAGGGCCCGCGCTGTGCCAGGCAGTGAACAGGGCAGGCATGGTGGCTGTCTCATGATGCTCACAGTTGGGCAGATGGAAAGGTGGGGGTGGAGACAGGTAATAACCAAACGCCAGGAAGGATGAAGGTGGAATGGCTTGAGACCCCATTCCTGGGGCCCAGGGAGGGGCTCCGGGGGCTCTGACATGGTCTGGAGGGCTCCAGAGGCTGAGAATAAAGTCTCCGGTCCACACACCAGCTGAGTGACCTTCAGCATAAGATCCTGTATTTCCGACCCTCAGTCAGTCAGTCAACACACACTCCCTGAGGCCTCCTGTCCATCACCGCTCGGCCACTGGTGCTGGGAGGTTCCAGACATTGTGGGGACCTGCTGTCACAGGCTCACAGCCAAGTGCAGGAGGCAGACGCTCACAACCGTTTAATCATGCAGCAGCAGAGGCAAAGTGCCAGGGCTTCAGGAGCACGGGAGAGAGCCCCAAACCCAGGCCCGGCCGGGGATGGCATTCTAGAAGAAGGCCAAAAGGTGATTTGGGCAGAGCCGAGATTGGAAGGATAAAAAGGAGTTAGGCAGGCTGGCGCTAGGGCAGAGGAGCTGCCTGAGCAAAGGCCCAGAAGGGAGACCGAACACAGCCGGTAGGGCACCCGGAAGCCGCCTACTTCTCCTGGGGCCCCGGGGGCGGCTGAGAGGTACCCGAGCTCCGGCTGGCAAGGTGGTCCACGGAGCGGGGGCCGATGCAGGCTAGGCTGGGCTGGGCTCGCCACGGCACAAGGGATACATCGGAGGGTCTTGAGAAGAGGGACACCACAGATGGCCAGTGCGGAAGCTGGCTTGGGGAGGCCCTGGGATCTCCCTTCAGGGAAAGAGGAGACGTGTTAACACAGCTCCTGCCGCTGCCTTCTGACTTCTGTCGTCCTGCCAGCTGCTGGCGGGGGTCCACAGAGCCCGGGTCCCTGCAGGGGCAGGCGGGGGTAGCCTGGGCATGTGGGGGACTCGGGGGGGGGGCGGATGACTGACATCCCCTGGGTGGTCCCAGTAGGAGCTACCGCAGCAGGGGAATGAGCCTGAGGCACTCCCTGGACTTAACCTGGCCAGGCAGGGCCCCTGCCTTCTCAGGGGAGGAGAGAGGGAGAAAGGTGGAAGATGGGGGGGAGAGGGGGGAGAGCGGCAGGGAAGGCACCCTTCGTCAAGCTGGAACACTGAGGGCCTCGGAGACAGGAGTCAGGAAGAACCGTGGGGGCCCAGCGTCTGAGTGACGTCAGACAAGGGATTCCTCTCTGTGAGCCTCAGTTTCCTCTTCTCTAAAATGGAGACAACACCTCCTTCCGCGCAGGGCATCCGTGCAGGCCGAGTGAGGTTACAAGCTGAGGACGCCGCTGGCCCGGCGCCAGGCAGGTGCATGGCAGGTACACAGTGACGGGAAGTTCCTCCTCGCCCGGAAGCTTGCCGCTTGCTTCCAGCATGGCCGTGCCCGCGGCACAGAGGATCAGGCACCCTGCCCAGTTCCGTCCAGGGGGACCGACTCCATGGGCTTAACCTCAGCAGCAAAAGGAGGAAGCATTTTGCAAAATGCAAAAGCCCTCTGCATGAGGAAGACCCCCAGATCCCTCTTAATCCAGCACGAGCTCAGCTCAGACACATTCACGGCACGAGGCCCTGGAAATACACCACAGTTGAAGAACATAGGACCCAGGGTTGGGTGTCTGAGCCTGGCCGTAGCCAGAGTCCCACGGCCGGAAGAGGCCACAGAGATGGCCCCAGCCGTACTCAGAGTGGGCAGGGAGTGGCCCGGGCTCACAGAGCAAGGAGGTGAGGGAGCCGCAGGGGCAGCCTAGCCCAGCCTCCTCTCTCTGGGCCCAGGACTCTCCTCCGCCCACTCAAACTCCTCTCCCCAACCCAAACCCAGAGCTTCCTGGAGACCCCGAGGCAGGAGAGGGAGCCAGCTGCCCTTCGAACCTGGCACTGCCGAGCCTGGAACCCACTCCCTCTGCCCAGAGTGGCCGGCAGTCAGGCCTGGGCAGGGGAAGGTGTGCCAGTCCCCTGCTCGGTCGTGGCCTCTCCCAGACAGTGCCTGGCACATAATACCTTCCTATTGAATAAATTCAGCATCTCTCGGACTGGACACGCACTCCTGAGGGCAGGGGCCACCACATCTTTGTCTCTGTGTCCCCAAGGCTTGGCACCCAGCAAGTGGGGGGCCGGGAAATGAACGGCGGTAGGGACAGCAGACGCTTGCGGAGTGCTCCGTGGGAACGCGGCAGGCCCTGCCGCGCGTGCTTCCCCCACATTAACTCGCGTTCTCCTCCCGCCGGATGGAGGGTCGGCGTTGTCATTCTCCCCATTATACAGACGAGGGTGCTGAGGGTGAGGGACCTTGTCCCTGGTCACGCCGTCAGCCAGAGGCAGGCCTGGGATGCGGCCCGGGCGGCCGGCTCCACGGTCCACACCCAGGTTCGGTTTCATCAGACCCCCTGCCCAGGAGCTGGAAGGTGAGCCCGCCTCCGCCCGGACAGAGCCCTCTGCTCTACGGGACCCGCGGGAAGGCAGAGACGCTGCTTCCCCACCCCCGAGGCCTGGCAGGCTGGGGGACGGAGCATTCGACTCCACCGTGGCATCAGTGGGGTGGGGATTAAACCAGAGTCTCTGGGAAGAGCGTGAGGAGCAGAGCAGCAGGGCCGCCCGGGAGGCTGCAAAGATCACCCAGTGCCAATTAGCGGCCCCGCCGCGCCAGGTCCAGATGGAGCCCTGCCTTGGCCTGACTCAGGGCTCGCTCGGTCAATTATCACCTATCCCGGAGCCCAGGGGGCAGGTGGGGAGAAAATCTGTTTCCCCATAATCCTCCCTCCCGCTCCCGGCCAGCTGCCATCCCTGCCTGGGGCTGCCTGGCCGAGGGCTCCGGGCGTCTGCAGAGGGCGGGCGCTGACTGGCCGCTTTGGTCCCAGTCCCCAAGCGTTTGGGGCCAGGTTCTGCCTCTGTCTTGCTGAATGACCCAGCAAGCCCTGTCCCCTCTTAGGCCTGACAGCAGCGTCTCCGGCAATGACCTTCAAGCCGCTCGATAATTTCTGCGTCCAGGAATACCTGAGCACGAGGATTTCGGAATCACAAAGACCCGGGGCCAAACCTCAGCGCTGTCGTTTAGTAGCTAAGTGACCTCGGCATAGTCCTTTCACCCTCCCCCTGCCAAGCCTCAGTTTCTGCATGTGTAAAATGGGGGGGGGGCGATAATGGTACCACTTCAGTGGGTCGTCACGTGGATTTAACGAGAGATTCCGTGTCAGTCGTGTGCACCAGTCTCAGTACCTGGAAAGCACCTGATACGTGGGAATTATTACTGTCCTTGCATGCTGGGTGAGTAATAATAGCTGACATGTATATCGTGCAGTACTTACTGTGTGTTCTGTGTGGATATTAGCCCACCAAACCCACCGCCCCTGCTGTTGAGTCCCCCGCTGTCCCCCTGGGGGGAAAGACCTGCCCTCACTTAGCGAGCTGAGCTGACCGAGCACCAGCTATGTGCCAGACCTGGCACTAGGTGCTGGGGATGCGGAGATTAAAGACCCAGCCCCTGCCCCACCCGGGGTTCATCAGCCAGTGAGCCACACACAGAGAAGTCCCATATGGGTTAGGTCCCTGGTAGCATGGAGCTGGTTGGCACCAGCTTGGTTTTCAAGAGCCGGCTGTGCACATGTCTTCCCTACTCCGTATTCAGTGATCTCAGATGGGTAGCTTGAAATTTGCCCCAGTGGGAGCTTTGCCACAGAAATCGGCAAACACAACAGATCAGGGCTTCACC
The DNA here is from genome assembly GCA_004024585.1 of Paradoxurus hermaphroditus. Lineage (NCBI taxonomy): Eukaryota > Metazoa > Chordata > Mammalia > Carnivora > Viverridae > Paradoxurus > Paradoxurus hermaphroditus. The sequence continues at coordinate 7,718 of PITB01028860.1, forward strand.
CCCACCCTCACCCCCACCCCACAGCGAGTGTGTCCAATGTGCTGAAGTAGAGGTCTGAGGTGTCCTCGGTAGAGAGTGGAGGCAGGCCTTCTAGAAGCGTCCATCTCGGAACCCCATCCCTGATGGACAGAAGGACATTCATGCAAAGGGAACCTTGCATGTGCGGCCAGGGCATCTAGGGAACGGCAGACAGGTGACACAGGTGACAGATGGGGCCAGAGAAGTGTACCAGAGGGTTAGGTTACCAGGGACTGGGGATGTTTCCGGGACACGGGACTTCCAGTTTGAAAAGCAGGATGAGTGGTCGCCATAAGCGGACAGACCCCTGGGATGACCCATGGGGACAGGAGATGAGAAGCGGGGCAGGATCCGAGCAGCCACGCGGCCAGATGAAACTGACGTAGTGATGGTGGCACCGGACCTGGCATCGGCCTGGCCTCGTGACGCCCTATAAGGGGCACTTTCGTTTATTTGGCAGATACACGCATTGAAGAGCTACTAGGCTCCCAACCCCTTTGCCAGGAGCTGGGGAACCAGTGAGAGAGCCAGACGAGCCTAGTTCCTCCTCCCTTCTGCAGGTGCTTCCAGGCCGGGAAAAGACAGCACACAAGTTTATAAGCTGTTTTCTAATATAATTACAACCCGCGATGAGGGTCAACAAAGGAGACAGAGACTGAGACGGAGAATCACGAGAGAGTCGCTCTGGCCGGGGTGGTCAGGGAGGGCCTCTCTGGGGCCTGAGGGGCACCTGGCCAGCTCAGCTCAGTTGGCTAAGCCTCCAACTTCTCCTTAGGTCGTGAACTCACAGTCTGTGAGTTCAAGCCCCACGTCAGGCTCTGTGCTGACAGCTCAGAGCCTGGAGCCTGCTTTGGATTCTATCTCCCTATTCCTCCCCCACTTGCACTCTGTCTCTCTCTCTGTCTCTCAAAAATGAATAAACATTAAAAAATTTTTAAAATCGGGCGCCTGGGTGGCTCAGTCGGTTGGACGGCTGACTTCGGCTCAGGTCATGATCTCACAGTCTGTGAGTTCAAGCCCCGCGTCGGCCTCTGTGCTGGTGGCTCGGAGCCTGGAGCCTGCTTTGGATTCTGCGTCTGCCTCTCTCTCTCTTTACCCTTCTCCTGCTCATGCTCTGTCTCTCAAAAATAAATAAACACTAAAAAAAAATAAAGAAAATAAAAAAATTAAAAAAAAAATTTTTAAATCAAACAAACAACAAAAAAGCTGGGGCCTGAAAGAAGATCAACCATGGGAAACAGAGACAGTGCTCCAGGCAGAGAGAGAGAGTATGGCCAAAGGCCCTGAGGCAGGGACACTCTTGCCACGGAGGGGCTGGAGTGCAGTTGAATGAGAGGAGTGTCCAGAAGTGACAGGAAGACCACAGAGCCAGCCTCGTGGGCCCGGGCCGGGTGTGGGGTGGTTCTCGGCGCCACGGGGAGCCCCCTGTGAGTTTAAAATAAGCAGAGTGTGGTGGGTCCAGTTCGTTCTAATCAGGTCTCTCCGGCAGTGGGGGGAGGCAGACGGTGGGCAGGGCGACCCTCGCAGAGAGTCTGCATCCCTACCTTGCACGGATCACCAGCCCCCTCTCCGGAGGAGGGACCGAGTCTCAGAGAAGGTGCCTGTCAGAGCAGCGGCCTCGAGTCTGTTTTCCTCCCAGCTATGTGCGCGGAACCCGGATGCTGGCAGGACCGTACGCCTCCGCGGCTGAGAGGCTGGGAGTAGCACGGCTCCCCGGGCACTGGGCACGGAGGGGGTGCCACTGTTCCAGACCTCTCTGTGGGCGAAGAGGTGGCCGGCCGGAGCCGAGGCCCCCCTCGCACAGTACCCCTGGTATCAGACTCGGCCTCTCAACCGAAGATCCAGGCCTGTCTGCGCCTCTTTGGACCTCAGTTTCCTCCCATGTCGGGTAAGGCAGTTGTGCTTTTGCGGCTTGTCGCCTCACCCACCCATCGCCCACGAGGCACCCGGCATCCACTGGGCATTCACAGTCCAGCCAGGCACTTACAGACTCGTGACCGACTCAGTGAACCAGGCACCTCTGGGGCGCCCTGGGGGCTCAGCCGGTTAAGCATCCGACTCTTGATCAGCTCAGGTCACGAGCTCACAGTTGATGACAAGGACCCCTGCATCCCGCTCTGTGCTGACAGCGCCGAGCCCGCTTGGGATTCCCTTGCTCTTTGCTGCTCACGCACGCACACACTCTCTCTCTCTCAAAATAAATAAACATTAAAAAAAATTAGAGAGAAGCCTTCCCCTGGAAGGCTTCCTGGAAGAGGGGTACCTAAGCCAAGTCTTAAAGGGGTGTGGGAGGTTGATGACAACGGGAGGGCGTTGCAGGGGGTGAGGGCAGGGTGGACAGAGGCCAGGGGTGCGGAGGCAGCCCTGGGGCAGGCGCCGTATTAGTGGACCGTGCGGGGCAGCGGGCACAAGGCTTAGGATGGTGGGCACTGAGATGGGCAGGTACCAGCCCTAGAGGCTTGGGGGCCGGGGGGCCCTGAGGAGTTTGGGGAGCTGTTGTGGATTTGGTTTTAACAGCAGTTTTATGGTGACATGATTCGCACACCATAGAACTCAGCTAAATTGTACAATTCGGTGATTTTTAGTGTATCCATGGGATCGTGCGACTATCGCCACGGTCCAGTTTAGAACATGTTCTCCACCTCAGAAAGAAGCCCTACGACCCCGTCAGCAGTCCCTCTCCCTTCTCTGCTCTCCCCCGTCCCTGGCAACCACTCATCTGCTTCTGTCTCTAGAGAAGGAGGTTCTGGGCACTTTCAGGTAAAGGGAAGCATACGCTACATATACGCCTTTCGTGACTGGTTTCTTTCACTCAGCACCGCGTTTCACGTGTTTTCAGGGTTCATCCGTGTTGTAGCACACATCAGTGTTTTATTCCTTTTCATGGCCTGATAATATTCCATCGCGTGCCATTGTGGACTTTAAGGTGGCACAGAAAGGTTTGTACTTTAGGAAGCTGGCTCTGGAGAGCGGGCAGGAGGAGGCCAGATGGCCGTGAGAGGCTAAGGAGTAGGGAGGAAGAGCTTTGTGGATGGCCACAGGGGTGGAACGGCACAGAGATGAGCCAGGAGGAGGCACTGCTGAGGGAGGGGAGGACCTGGTAATTGGCCGCAGGGAGGAGGCATCCAGGGTTCCAGGGGACTGGGTGGAGGGTGATGTTGCCTTTCGAGACAAAACAGGGGGTTTTGTGAAGCACAGTGCTGAGAGATACAGAAACCACAGATGCCCAGTGAGAGGGTGGAGGTGGTCCGGCCGGACACCTAAGGAGGGAAGGCTGCTGAAGGAGGCAGCCTGGGGAGTCTGAGATGGGGCCAGGACATGGTGACCCAAAAGGACAGCCAGGAAGGTGGCCCAGATGGAGGGGCTGGCACGGCACAGAGGGGCTGGGAGAGATCCCAGCAGACGGGAGAGATGTGCTAAGCTGGGCCGGCTCTTGCCTAAAAGGGAGCCAGGAGGGTCCTGACGTTGGGATCAACGCCTTTTGGAGTCTATGAGGATTGTCCTAGACCCCCCACGGGAGCCCTGCACCCCCACTCTACAGCAGAGGAAACTGAGGCTCAGAGAGACCAATCACTTAACTAGCGCCAGAGCTGCAGCCTGCATGTCTTGACCGGATAGTGCCAAGATGGTGGGCCTCCCTCTTTATCCAGCCAGCAGGGAGGCTGTGATGCCCGAGAGGAAAGTGAGGAGGGTGGGCGGGGGGACTCAGGACCCCAAAGCCTGCGCGGTGAAGTGGAGAGAGCTCCGGGCACCCGCCCGGGAGCTGCCGACCCCGGCCCAACCCTCACAGACCATTGACAACAATGCAAGTTGCATAAGGGCAGTGTAGTGTGGTGGTCAGGGAAGCCTCTAGAGGCGGACCACCCGAGATGGAATCTCCGCTGTGCCGCGGTCAGCTCCCATCCTGCCGCGGGACTGCGTCTCTGTGCCTTCACACCCCTGTCTGGAAACGGAGGTGATAACACTCCCTCCATCCCAGGGCTGGGTAAGGACTGGGTTAAGTCCTGAGAACAAGCGCTCAGGAAGGGGCGCCTGGGGGGCTCAGTCGGTCCAGCATCCAACTCCTGATTTCGGCTCAGTTCCTGACCTCGTGGTTTGTGGGATGGAGCCCCACATGAGGAACTGTGCTGAAAGCGTGGAGCCTGCTTGGGATTCTCTCTCTCCCTTTCTCTTTCCCTCTCTCTGTGGCCCTCCCCTGCTCATGCTCTCTAAATAAATAAATAAATAAATAAATAAATAAATAAATAAATAAATAAATATTAAAAAAAAAATACTCAGTACACATTGGCTGTTTCGGATTTACACTTTCCTGAAGGCCCGGTTTCCCCAGCTGTACAGTCGAGGCCCTAATAGCTCCCCAGGGCACTCACTGCCACCCTCCTCGGTGTCACGATGGCCCGATGGTTATGTCAAACCCCTGACTTAGCCCTCGCCCGGCGGCTCCTGAAGGACTGGACTGCAGCTGGCTCTTCAAGATAACTCCCCAGGGCCTGGTCAGGGCGGCATCGGCCAGTGTGGTTGTTGATTAAGTCGGCTGCCACCTTCTGGAAGCCCCCTCCCAAAGGCAGGTAAACTAGGACCCCGGGGGAGGGCGCTGCTTTCTAGTGGCCCAGGGGGACTCGTCTGTGGCTTGTTTACTGCACGCTTGGGGTATCCCCCAAGCCCTGAGCTTGTAACCACAACCTTTCGCCGCCCCCATGCCAGACACTCTCCATCGCATGGAGTCCTCGTGGCCACTTTATGGGGTAGATGCTCTCGCAGCGATGAGAAAACTTCAGCTCAGAGAGGTTGAACTACAGTCCGGGGTCACCCAGCAGGTTGGTATTTGAACCAGATACAGTTCGATCATGGCAGGAATTACGCTGGACATTGTTGAAATTAACCAATGTAATCCTCACAACGGTTGTAGGACAGAGATGCTGTTGTCCCCATTTTGCAGAGAAGGACATAGCTTAAGTGACCGGCCCGAGGTCACACTGCTGGGGATTCGCCAAGCAGCCTGGGCACTAGCCACCGTTCTTCACTGCCTTCCTGCTCGCACGATCCCCAAGGCCCAAGCTCTTCCCACTTAGGCAGGCAACTTAAAGCGGTATTAACAGGGCATCTGGTGAGTGCTGGATTCCATGCCAGGCACAGGGGAAGGAGCTGTGAACCAGACAGGACTCCGATCCTGAGGGAGCCAAGAGCACGGCCAGGGGCCCCTTGATGAATGATTATGGCAGGGGAGTAAAGCTTTCTGATCTCAAGTAATAGAAGCACCAGGGAAGGGGAGTCTCTGAGGCTGGAGCTGATTGAAGAGAGAAGGGTAATTGGCTAAGATTTGAACTTGGAGGATAAGCTTGAAGACTGGGGCTGGAAAAATAATTTAGGGAAATTTATGTCAGCCATTTACATATGAGGAAAGGGACGCTCTGAGAGGCGGGGATGCTTGCACACAGGCAGGGAACGTGAGCCTCCCTGGCCTGTGGACAGTTTCGCCGCATTTCATTCCAAGGAGGAACTTGCCTGTGGCAGGGGTCTTCCCCGCCCACCTTCTCACTTACCCCTTCCGTGATCCTCCCTCCCAAGACTCCACAGCAGAGCTGGGATTGGGAACCCCAGTAAGCAGAAGGGGAAACCGAGGCCAGGAAAGGGACAGGGCCTGGACCCCAGGCCTCCCGATTCCCAGCCCAGGGCTACAAGGCAGGGTGGCGTGGATCTGCACACAGGTCCCCACAGGAGTGGTCATTTCTTGTAGGACCTAAGCCCCAAGCTGCAGGGCCTGAACCCAAATCCTGAGCATTCGCCCCAGAGCAGGGAAGAAGGCCGAAGCCTCTGGAAGACCCCTCGCAGCTGAACAGGCCCGTCGAGTGCAAACACTTCCCTCCTCAGGCTGTCCCCGGTACTGCAGCCTCCCTTTAGCAAAATAAATCGATCACACGCCTCCTGTAATCACAGCTAGCTATTCATCGGGCACCTACACTGTGCAAGGCTTCATGTCATGTGCCTTACACACTATGCCGAATTCCCCCGATGGCTTTCAGGAATAGGTCTTAGAGTCATAATTTTACAACTAAGGAAACTGAGTCTCGGAATGGTAAGCCACTTGTCTATGGCCACACGGCTAGTAAAAGGCCAGGCTGGGGCTCAAACCCAGGCCTGTCTACTTCCAAAGACCGTGTTCTTTCCTGCTGTACCACATCGTCTTTCTACATGCCCTGCACTTCCCTACTGGCATGTAATCATTCTCAATCACCTGGAAGCCAGGGATCTCAGTACAAGAATCAAGGTTTGGCCAGCCATTAGTGAGCAAGACTGGGCCATGGCTACTGCCCCAGACCTCTTCGGGGTCTCCAGAATAAGTCGGGCTTGACCCTAAAAGCTGTGGCTCAGCCAACCTGGAGTCGTTGAGGAAGGATTGCTAGGGGCCCCAGCCGAACCCATAGACAGCTTCAGAGACAAGAAAGCAGGTAGCCTGGAACCTTCGGGGCACAGAGAGGACTGCCGGGTTGGAGCCCGGAGACCCCCAAGAGCCTTAGGCGATGGGGTTTCCCAACAGCGGCGCTCGGGGGGCCCTCCGTGGTGCTGTGTGGCGCCTCCGAGAGACCGCCTGGTCTCTGCATGCCTCGTGGCCTCTGAGCCCTCCTCTGGTTTCTCCAGCAACTCTCCTTGTCTTCTGCCCCAGGTTGCCCGTCTGGAACCTTCAAGCCCAACCAAGGGGATGAGGCCTGCACCCACTGCCCCATCAACAGCCGGACCACCTCCGAAGGGGCGACCAACTGCGTGTGTCGCAACGGCTACTACAGAGCGGACCTGGACCCCCTGGACATGCCCTGCACAAGTACGTCCGGGGCCCTCGAGAGCGACGCCCGACCGTGTCCCGAGGCCGCCTGCAGAAAGCTCAGAGCCAGGGCTGGGCAGCTGTCGGGCTGTGGCCAGTCACCTGGTGGGAGGGGAAACGGAAACCCGTTTGGAGAAGGGCCATCCCGGGGTGGTGGTGCTGCCCCCGCGCAGCTACCGCGGAGCCGGCATCTGGCTCCTCCCCTCCTCCTGCTGGTCACGTGGAGGATCGAGTCAAGGTCTCGATTCACAAAGGGACAGTGAATAGGAGGCTTGGCAGAAGGAGAGCCAACCTGGTGTCTGTGACAGAAGACGCTGCCCGGCATTTTAACCCGGGGGCGGCCGCCCGAATCACAGGCCAGCGCTCTCTAAGAGAGGGATGAGTGACAGGGCCATCTTCCCACCCCGGGATCAGACACGAACGGCAGTCAGCTGCGGGCAACGAGAGCGAACGCCGACCCCAGTGGCTTAAACCATAAGGATTTATTCTCTCACTTAGCAGAACCCCAGAGATAGGCACCCCTGGGATAACTGTGGCAAATCCGTGACGTTCTCTGGGACGTGGCTCACTCTTTCCACTCTGCCGTCCTTGGCAGGTGGTTCCTCTCCTTCGGGTCGCTTCCTAGTCCAGCATTGCCGCTGTAGCTCCAGCCATCACACACATTCTAGACGGAGGAAGAAGGAAAGGGACAAAGGCACATGTGACAGCTGTGTCCTTTTAAGAAAAAGTCCTAACCAACGACTTCTGCCCTTAATCATGGGAGGCTAGGGAAATACAGCCTTCTGGCTGGACGTCTTGCTCCCCTGAATGAAATTGGGGTTCTAATAGAAGGAAGAAGGGGAAATAGGTATCAGGTGGGTGTCATCCCCAACACAGAAAGACTGACCCGGGCCCTGGTCTCAAACACCAAGGAAGTTGGAGTCCAGGGGAGAAAGGCTTAAGCAGACATGCAGCAAGATGAGAGTTATATTCTGGAAGCATCTCTCTGGTGGGCGGAGGGGAGAAAGGATTCCCAGGAAGTCTTTGGGGGGCCCGGGCGGGAGCCAGGGCAGTGGGCAGAGTCTGCTCTTGGCGCCCGCTGACCGCCACCTCTCCCCGCCCTCAGCCATCCCCTCGGCGCCCCAGGCGGTGATCTCCAGCGTCAACGAGACCTCCCTCATGCTGGAGTGGACCCCGCCCCGCGACTCAGGGGGCCGCGAGGACCTCGTCTACAACATCATCTGCAAGAGCTGCGGCTCGGGCCGGGGCGCCTGCACCCGCTGCGGGGACAACGTGCAGTACGCGCCCCGCCAGCTGGGCCTGACCGAGCCGCGCGTCTACATCAGCGACCTGCTGGCACACACCCAGTACACCTTCGAGATCCAGGCCGTGAACGGCGTCACCGACCAGAGCCCCTTCTCCCCGCAGTTCGCCTCCGTGAACATCACCACCAACCAGGCAGGTAAGCCCTTCGAACGCGCGCGTGCACTCCGCGTGCCCGATGCGTACCCTGCCGGCCCTCGTCGAAGACCCTCTCACACGCCTGGGAGTGGCTGCTGCCTTTCCACTCACCTGGTGGAGTAGGCGTTTACCCGTCCCTTGTCGTGGTGTTTGTCATAATTGCTGTCGTTTGGTCAACATACGTTGTTGAAGGAAGCTGCTAGAACAAAGAGTGTTCGGTGGCTTAACCGCAGAAGTTAAGGCCTCTCCCCTGTGAGAGTCCGCAGGTGAGCAATCCGGGTCAGTGGGTAGATCGGATCCATTTGGAGATTCTTCCGTTCGCGTCGGCGCTCCCCGCGCTCCCTGCCGGGGTGCACGCAGACGCTGGGGTACGGGCCTGTCTGTGCTCCGGCCCGCGGGGAGAAGGGGAGAGAGAGAGAGGACGCAGGGCCACAGTGACGTCCCGAGCCGGGTGAGCAGGAGCGGCATGTTGTGTGTGCATGTTGCCCTGGAAAGAGTTCGGTCATGCGGCCTCACCGAGCCACAGAGGAGGCCAGGGGAGGCGAGCCCCCAAAGCCTGACTTCGACCTCTCACGGTGGGCGGTGGGGAGACAGCCAGGTTATCTAGCAGTTTCCACGGGTGCCTTCTGTGAGCCTTCTGCCCACTCCAGCCCAACTCCGGCAAACTTTTCTCCCTCAGCTCGCCTTTCCTAACCCTTTCCAGAACCCTCCGTCACCTTCCATCTTCCGCTCTACTTCCCTCATGGCAAAATAAAGGCTGCCCAAGAAGGCAGTCGCACTACTACTGCCATTCCCTCCTCAGGCCACTCCACTTAGGCTTCCGGCCCCTTCTCTCCACCAAGACCACTGTCCTCTGGGTCGCCTGAGACCTCCATGTGGCCAGGTCCAGAAGACACTTCGCAGCCTCATCCCCCAACCAAGGGCCACATGAGATTTTCAAGGACCTCATGGTACCTGCAGGTTGAAAACTGAGTGTGCCCCCTCAGTTATTCACTCGACAACCCTTGCCGAGCATCCGGCGTGAGCATGGGCTGGGCCCTGTCCGAGGAGGAGCCAAGGGAGGCCAGGCTCCGGGAGAGAAGGTGAGTGGGCTACCCACCTTATCCTTCTGATGTCAAGCGAGGCTCACACAGTCAGTGCAAAGGTCCCGGAAGGCTTCTTGTAAGAGGCAGGGTTTGACCTGCAGCTTAAAGGACCAAAGCAATTTTTAAGAGAGCGATGGAAAGTAATGTCTTATGGGGCGCCTGGGCAGCTCAGTCAGCAAAGCGTCCAGGTCATGATCTCGCGGTTTGTGGGTTTGAGCCCCGCTGACAGCGCAGAGCATGGAGCCTGCTTCAGATTCTGTGTCTCCCTCTCTCTCTGCCCCTCTCCAGCTTGTGCTCTGTCTCTCTCTCAAAAATAAATAAAAACATTTTAAAAAAAAGAAGAAGAAGAAGAAGAATGAAGGGCAGGAACAAGGACATGGAAGGAGAGGAGCCAAGTGGCTCCACCTGGTGGAGGGGTCCTTTCTGTACTTGACCTCACGGCATACCCCCGGCCTCCTGGAGTAGGAGGCATCCATGCTCCCATTTTACAGATGGTGGTCAGAGAAGTTGAGTCACAAAGCAGGAAGGATAAGAATTAACTAGGACAAACGGACTCAGTGCTTGGGCACAGTCCGGGGCATGTCCGGCGTGCGAGAGTGAGTGCCCGTGTGAGAACGTGTGGGTGTGTCACTGTGTGGGTTCGGGTGACCGCGTGTTGACGCTTGTGATTACATGTTCTGCGGCCATGTGGCTTCTTATTTATCCGTGCCTTTGTGAGCACGGGTGGGTCTGGATGTGAGGGGCTTGGAGGGGGTGCGTTCGAGCATGAGTTTGTATGTATGAACGTAGCCCTGCCTGTCTGCGTGTTTGTGTACGAGAAGGAGTGTGGTTTTGTTTGCGAATGGTTGCGCTCTTGCCGTGGCCAAGAGGGCATATTTGTGCCGTGTGCCCGCGGTTCTCGTGGGGTCATCGGTGCGTTTAAGCGCCACTCAAACTGGGGTCTGGATGGAGCTGACTCAAGGCAGGCAATTTGAGAGAAACGGCTCTCTCGAAAGCCAACGGCTGTTGGTAAAGACACCTAACAGATGATGAAGCCTCAGTTGGGAGAGTCTCCAACTGAACAAAGCTCTGAGGTAGGGAATCCCGGGCTCCTAATGGGGATAGAGGTGAGGGAGTTTTTCCCTGGCTGTAGTGGCCTCCCTTGTACCTGTTTGGGAGCCCTGAGGGTGAACTGCCTACTCAAGAAGCCTCAGCTTGTTAGTAGCAAGGAGCAGAGTCTGGGCTGCTTGAGCTGGACCCTTCCTGTCTGGAGCTGGAAGTTCCCAGAGAATAGAGATGGAACAGAGTGGAAGTGAGAGGCTTCCAGAGAAGAAGGGGCAGCCGGGGAGCCCTCAGGATTGAAAGACAAAAGCAGTGAGAAACAAGCACTGGATCCAAACCCGAGTTTGAATTCCAGCTTTACCATGCATTTGCGATATGACCTCGGTATATCAGTCAGCTATTGCTGTAATAATGCTGCATAACAAAACCACCCAAAAACTTC
>PITB01028861.1:0-18623 GCA_004024585.1 Paradoxurus hermaphroditus
GGGCCCACCTTTCCTCCCCCTCCTCCCCGGGACGCCATCCCCTCCTCCCCACACACCATCCTCTCCTCTTCCTTCTCCCAGGGACGCCCTTCCTCCCTCCTCCCGCTCTGAACACCACTCCTCCTCTTCCCCTCCCCTCAAACACCTTCCCGTTCTCCCCCTCCTCCCCCTCCTCCTGACACACCTTGCCATCCTCTTCCTCCCTGGGACACCATTCCCTCCTCTTCCTCTTCCCCTGGGACACTGCCGCCCCCCCCTTCCTTCCAGGATGTTCCCTCCTCCTCCCTGAACACTGCCCTCTTCTTCCTGGGATGCCCCCTCTTCTGTCCTCCTTGGCTGTGGTGCGCTGGCAAAGTCCACCCGGAGGGTTCCACAGTCAGGGGGAGATGCTGGGAGTGTGCTCCGTGAGCAGCGCCCTGCTCCTGCTAAGCGCCCATTGAGTGGAGTCAGTGTCCCTGACAGACGTGACTTTCCCAGAGCCCCCCCCCCCCCCCCCCCCCCCCCCCCCCCCCCCCCCCCCCCCCCCCCCCCCCCCCCCCCCCCCCCCCCCCCGGCCCATGTGCCCCTGCGCGCCTCCTCCTACCAAATCAAACAGCCCCGCAGCAAGCCTGGCCGCTGTGCTGCCCGCAGCCTCCGTTCCCACAGAGTGGCTGCCTTCCCTGGGCCTTTCCCCTCCCAGCCCGCCTTCTCCCCTCGCCCCCACGCTTCCCTCTCCTTCGTGCACACCTGCCTGCTGCTTAGCATTGCAGTGCTGGGTTGACGCGCCTCTGTTGGTGTGCTCCCGGCCGGTACCGAAGTCTGTGGCAACTCACCCCTTGGGGACTCGAGGCAGCCTCGTGGCTTGTGAATGGATGGTGTTGGAAAGGGAGAAAGCACCGCAGTCACATTTGGCAAAAGCCGACTTAAATTTTATTTAGGCTGTCACGTTCCGTCTCTAGCACGCGCTGCCGAATGGCCGTTGCTGAGATCTTTCCCGTCTGTGTGACTAAAGCTCTGGAATTAATATTTTGTTGTGGTACTTTTCCTAACTTACCATCAAAGAGGTCTCGTTGGCCATGCCCAGAATATCACCCTGAGTCGTTACAGTTCAGCATCCGGGCCGTCTCCCGGAGGCAAGGGCTTGGGGAGCCCGGCCTTGCAGCCCCCCAGAATGCCTGGTCGACATTTAGCGGCAGGGAGAACTGTGAAGTACTGGGGGTCATTTCTCGCCTTTCCCGCGCGTATTTCTAGACATGGACCCTACACTTTCCCAGCTGGTAGAAGAGCTCACCACCTCGGGAGAACCCCAGCTGAACCCTGAGAAGATGAAGGAACTGAAGAAAATTTGCAAGTATGTGCTCAGGTTCAGCACGTCGTGCCGATCGCCTGGCTCAGCGAGCCCGTGACACCAGGCAGATGGTGGGGCTTCCCCTGGGGTCAGGCCTTCCGCCACCGCATGTCTCAGTCTCCCCCCCACCCCCCCCCACCCCCACCCCCGCCCACCACCAGGATCCCCTCTCCGGAGGCTGTGTCCCCAGGGCCCTGCGGCGTCTGGGGGCAGCGGCCCCAGGCTGGGGGAGTGCTGCATGAAGGCTTTCGAAGGCTGTCAGCTGGGGTCTTTTGAGAGCCTAAGTGGAAACTGCATCCTTGTCCTGTATTTACAAAACAGAGCGTTTTAAGTGACTTTAAGTAGTGGAGTCTTTACACGTTGACAAGATTTCCAGCTCAAGTTTCACCGTATGTCCCAGAAAACTCCAAAATGGCAGTAGGTGTTTCAGCCCGGGAGCTAGCTGGGAAGAGTGACAGGAGGGCAGGTCCCAGAAGCCCCGTGACCCTGCCCTATCAGGTGGCTGCCCCCGCAAGGGGCCGGGGGTGTGGTCTGCACTCGGGATGGAGTCTGTGACGGGCCAGCGGGTGAATCCTGTAGGCTTTGCGGGCCGTAAAGTCTCTGCCGTGACCACTCCGCTGTGGGCAGTAATGGCGAGGAGGTGAAGGCGCAGCCATGCTCGCGTTCCAATAAAACTTTATGGGCGCGGACGCTGGATCTCGTGGTTTTCACATGTCATGAAGTATTATTCTTTTGATTTGTTTCAGCCGTTAAATAACGTAAAAACCATTCTTGCCTCGTGGGTCCTGCAGAAACAGGCAGCAGTCGTTGGCCCTGCCTGCTGTGGACGGAGGGGAGGGGGTCGGGACAGGGTGCGTCCCCATGCAGGGTCCCCAAGCAGCGGGCGCTCGGCAAGCACACCTGCTGTCCCCAGGTCTTCAGAGGAGCAGCTCAGCCGCGCCTACCGCCTGCTCATGACCCAGCTGGGCCGGGGGCACGCCGAGATCCGCCTCTCCGCCTTCCAGGTCGCTGACCAGCTCTTCACCCGGTCTCATCACTTCCGGGTGCTGGTCGTTTCCAACTTCCAGGAGTTTCTGGAGCTCACGCTGGGCACCGACCACGAGCAGCCCCTGCCGCCCCCCAGGGAGGCGGCCCAGAGGCTGCGGCAGGCGGCCACCCGGGCGGTCCAGGGGTGGAACGCCAAGTACGGCACCGCCTACAAGAAGCTGGCCTTGGGCTACCACTTCCTGAGACACGGCAAACAGGTGGGCAGGCCCGCCTGGCCTCTGCTGCTGGCCAGCCTTGTGGAGGGGCTCCGGGAGGGCACGGCAGCTCCAAGAGGGGCGCGTGCGGACAGAACAGAGCCTCTGGTCCTGATTCCACAGAAAGTGGCCACGAGGGAAAGGAGTCTGCCTCTCGGACACGGCCCTGTTCCGTGGCCCCAAGCTTGAGTCCCCCCTGGGTCTGCTGTGGGCTCCGGTGGTCCTGGCTGCACGAGACCCGCCAGGACTGGCGGCCGCCGCCCTCCTGCCCCGGCAGCTCCCGCCTCGGCCAGGGCCGCTGGCTGGTCCCCGCGGCGAGTGTGCTGGCGGGTGTGCTGCGTGTTGCTGCGGGTCTGGGGTCCTCCTTGGGGGCGGGGCCGGCAGCCTTCCCTTCCCCGCTAGTTGGGGCGGCTTGCCGCTTCCCCGAGTGGCGTGTGCTTTTCTGGAAACGCTGCTGGCCCCGATCCTGGCGGGGACCAGTCGTGGCTGACGGGCGCGTTTCCTCGGGAGCAGAGGCGCTGGGACCCAGGGGCACGGAGGGCCGTGGGCCAGTGCGGACGCGCTTTCTCCTGGGTTCTGTCTGACTTACCGTGTCTTCCTCGTGTTCCGCGTAGTCGGGTCTGATCGCTACTTCAACTCCTCAGGTGGATTTTGAGGACGTGAGTGCACGGACTCTGGCAGAGAGAAAGCGGGAGGAGGAGAAGCAGAAGCGCCTGGACAGAATCTACAGGGAGAGGTGTGAGCGGGCCATCAGGGAGATGGAGGGTGAGTTCTCCCCCTGTGGGAGCTGCAGGTGGGCGGACCGCCAGGCCGATGTTGGCAGCGGCCCCCAGCCCTGTGCCCAGGAAGCTCTGGGCAGGCCGTCTCTCCTGCGCCCCCTGGTGGTGCTGCCTGAGAATGATGCTGCCCGTTAAGGTCCCTTAGCTGCGGTGGGGGACAGCTCTTGCCGGCACCCCGACTTCTGAAATCTGACTCTTTTCTTCTGAGAAGCTGGCCCTTTCCACAAGGGGCAGCCACGGTGAGAGGAACTCAAGTGGAAGGCACCAGCTGGAGGCACTTCCGGGCCCAGAGGCAGGAGCCGTCCAGCCCTGGGGAGATCCACACTGGGCAGCAGCCAGCCGGAGCTGGCCTCGGGAGTTTTGTCTGACCGTAGGGCTGGGAAGGGCTGTGTCCTCTCGGCTCTCAGCTGGCCGCCCCCTTACGGAAGTTCTGCCCACGGTGGCGCCTTCCACTCGGTGCCCACGGGGGCGCCTGCGAGCCTCCCCGCAGAAGTCCAGGCGTCAGGGTATCACTGAGGACATCCAGGGGTGGTGCTTGGGTGCCACACAGTCAGGTGGTTTCTGAGTGATGACAGAGTCTCTGCGCACCCAGGGCTGGCCTCTGTCGGGGGCGGGAAGGAGGGGGCGGGAGTCCAGGCGCGTGGCCCAGCCCGTGGAACGCTTGGCCGCCTGGTCCTCCCTTCGCCTCGGAGCTCGGGCTCTGCCCTCGGGGGAGATGCTGCCGGGCATCATGACCCGACGCGCGGCTCCCGCGTCTTCGCAGAAACGGCCGAGGAGATCCGCCGCTGCCTCACGGAAGTGGAGAGCTGCTTCCGGCTGCTGGTGCCCTTCGACTTTGCCACGGGCCCCGGGGCCGCCTCGCCCGCCGTGGCCTTCGGTGCGGCGGAGGAGGGCGCCCCGTGCCCGGCCAGCGCCGTGAGGCCCGGGGACGAGGAACCCTGCTGCAGCAAGACCCTGCCGGCCTGCGCCAGCCCTGCCCCACCCCCTCCCCGGCCCGCAGGGGCCTCTGGGGAGGAGGAGGAGGGGGAGGGGGAGGAGGGGGAGGCACAGGAGGAGGAGCAGGAGGAGGAGCAGGAGCACAGCGACAGCGACGGGGAAGGGTTTGTGCGGCGCCATGGACTGGGCTCCCACAAGTACACGCTGGACGTGGAGCTCTCCTCAGGTGACCGCCGGCTCCTGGGGGCTGGCCGTGGGCCCCAGGGATGCTGGCAAGAGCTGAGACTTCTTGGGACCGTGGGTAGGGCTGGCACTCTAAGGTTGGGGTGAGGGCTTGGGGTCCGGGGTGACTTGAGGCGCCGGGTCCTGTGGCCCCACCCCGAGATCGACCTCTAGAGGGGCGGGTGTGGAGGCAAGGGCGGGGCTGATGCCACAAGCGACCCTGAGCCCGGGGAGCTGTCCTTAATGGTCCCAGGCCCATCGGGATCAGGGGCTGGCTCCCCACCCTGGTTTGGAGGAGGCATGGTTGGAGAGCGGCTTCTCGCTACGGTAGGTGCACAGACGTGCTCCACAGGACCCGACGTGGCCTGGCCTCCGTGTGGGGTGTGGGGGGGGGGAGCCCCTCAAGGGTGTTCACAGGGGAGGGGCTCTCAGGGCACAGAGCTGCGTGAAGACCTGCCAGCCCCAGGCATCTTGGGCCCCAGCGGCCCCAAGGAGCTGCCTTCTCTGGCTGGACCTGGGGGGGCAGGAGGAGGGTGCCCAGCTGCAGGAGGGCTGGGGGGCAGGACACAGAGGGAGGACCCTGGAGCTGAGCTGAGGTTCAGGCTTCCATCCTGTGAACTCTCAGGGGAGGGCTCCAGGGCTGCCACGGGCCTGGCCCGTGGGCCGGGGCGTGTGTGTCTGAGAGCACTGTGTGCGGGGGGCCGTTGGGGTCAGGCTGAAATGGTTTCTTAAGGTAGCAGATCTCCCTCTGTGGCATCAGGTGTGGGGTCCTGGGCAACAGGTGGCTGGGGGGCGACAGACAGAAGTGCGGCTGGTCATTCTGTGGCACTGGGGGACCTGCCCTGCGTCTTCCTGTGACCCCGTGTGCTTCATTCCAGACGGCTTGAGGGTCCGGGAGGACGAGGACAACCACGCTGTCATCCAGTCAGCCCGGGACGCGCTCAAGCTTATCCGAAACAAGTTCCTGCCGGCTGCGTGCTCCTGGGTGCAGGTGAGGCCCGTCCCCACCTCGCAGGTGCGGGGCGTGGTCGGGGTCGTGCGGGGGTGACCCCCGGGGTGGAAGGGGAGGGCGCCCTGGCCTGCCTGAGTGACGTGCCCCCTCGTTGGCAGCTGTTCACCCGCGCGGGCATCCACGGCGGGCACTTGGAAGCTGCCATTGACCTGAAGGCGGAACTGGAAGTCGCCCTGAGGAGATCTGGGGAGTTGGACATCGAGCCTGAGGAGGGGCTCGGGGGGAAGGTGAGTGCCGCCCATGGGCTGGGGCAGAGGTGACAGCGAGGCAGTCTCTTCTTTGGTCTGTGCTCAGTTTTCTGAGCAGGAAGGACTGGGGCTCGGAGATATTCTGGTTCCTACCTCATAGGGCGCCCAGTTCCCAAAATGGAAGCTTTGGCCTGGCAGGTCAGAGGGCACAGCGCGGGCCCCCTGGCCGCTGGAGGGCTGGGACAGGGTCTGGGGCAGGAGGGCTTGGCAAGTGAGCTGGGGGAGCAGGCAGAAGGTTCTAGTCGGGAGGGAGATCCCAGGGCCATGGAGGAAGAGGTGGAGATGGCCGCGGGCTGAGCTGAGACCTAGGTCAGCCCCGCTGTCCCCTGAACCTCCCTGAGCTGGTAACAACCTTCCAGGCTTCGGGTCTCGTCCCGTCGCCTGCGTTGTAGCCAAGGACACACAGTGTCGGGATGTCCGCAGCAGAGAACCAGCCCTTCTGCTCCAGGCTCGTGCCTGTCCCAAGCGCCGTGTCCCTAGCTTGGGGAGGTGGGTGCCAAGGTCCCCGGCAGGGCCCCCAGAGGAGCTCTCAGGCTGCCAGGTGGGGCGAACATTGCAGCCTGGTGCCTAATTTGGGAAGGGCGGCCAGGGCCGGGTGTGTGCTGGTCGTATGCCGTGTCCCCAGGCAAAGTCGTGGAGCAGGGACAGGCCTGCACTTGGTGATGGGGCCCAGGTGAAGCCCCTGGGACAGCAGGCATCATGCAGCAACCCTGAGCCTCAAAGACGGTGACTTCCGGGCCGTCCTCCGGGTGGGTCTGGGCCAGGACCTGGAACTTAACGTCCAAGAGGGATTTGAGAGCCGTGTCCCCTGCGGGCGTCCTCAGGGACAGCAGGGAGAGGCAGCCGCAGCCAGACCGCAGTGAGGTCCGCACAGCACTGTCAGCCCAGAGCCTCCCCGGGGGCTGGGACCCTGAACCGGGCTGTGGCCTGGGAGCCCGACACCAGCTCCACCTCCAGCCGCTCTCAGGCGCCCTGGAAGGAGCAGGGTGGGGCTCCGGGCAGGTGCAGCTGTTGTGAAAGGGAGCTTTAGGGGGGCAGGAACAGCGTTGCCTGGTGCGGAACAGCGAGTCTGGAGCCACTGAGGCCTAGGACAGCGGCCGACACCCCGGGTCTTGGCACCTAGTGACCTTGCCCCCTCCAGGGCCACTGGACGCCCTCCGGCCCGCCATCCTTAGAGCGGGAGGGGCTCCGGAAAGGGGTGGCTGTCTGAGCAGCGGCCCCCGGGGACCGGCAGAGGGCGATCTTGCCTTTCTCCCGCAAACCTTCGAGAGGAAGGAAAGTTACCGAGCTGGCCCCGGACCTGGCCCCGGAGATTCCGGCCGGCCTCCTGCACGTGCAGCATTCCACGGGGGACCCTGCTCGGGTGCGCGCCCAGAGTAAGTTAGTTTTGTGAAAAAAGTACCTTTTTTTGTTTTCTGGTCTCGGGAAGGAGGTGCCGTGGTCAGCTCATTCCCGCACGTGTGGGAGAGATTTCTTTCTGAACGTGAGGCCACCTGGGGTCCCGGCGCCAGAGTGGAGGCTGGCCTGAGAGCAGGGACGGGTGCGGGGGGGTTGGGGTGGCTTCCCTGTGCGTCCCCTTCATGGCGCTCCGGGGACTGCCTCTTTCCTCTTGGTGGCGGTGTCCAAGGAGCTGGAGGAGGCCCAGGCAGGATGGTTCCTGCTTCTCTGCCGCAGGCATTCTTGGGGCCCGCTGGGGCCTTGGGCGGGTGGGCCTGGGGGGCTGGGGGACGCCCGGAGCTGGCGGCAGGCAGAAGCTTTCGGGAGCCTGATGCTGGCCCGGCGCCACCCTCGCCTTGTGGCTCCAGGGCCCCCCCAGGGGAGGAGAGGCCTGCCGCTGTGTCCTCGGAGGCTTAGCCACACAGCCTGGGGGCCCACGGTGCTCTCCGTGGCGGCCCAAACCTGAGGGCAGCCAGCGGGCCGAGGGCAGCCAGCGGGCAGTGGCCAGGACAGTCCTCTCTCCAGCGGACGCCTCAGGGGCTGGTGGAGACTGAAGGGCTCAGGCACCCGTCAGGGGCTGGAAGGAGCCCGGCTGGGGTGCCCTGTGGGTGCTGGGCTGGGGCTGCCTGGCCGGACTGGGGCTGCTCCGCTCCCCCCCCCCCCCCCCCCCCCCCCCGCACGGACCCAGTCAGAGCCTTGATTGCTTCCGCCTCGTGCGGGAGTCAGACCCTCACTGATGTGGCCCCCCAGCACTGTCCCCAGGCATTCAGGGGAGTGGCCCGGCAGGTTGGGGGATGGGAGGCCATCAGTCAGAGGCGCTGGCTTCCGTTCTGAAGGCTTGGGGGGCCGGCGAGGTGGGGGACCCACCCAGAGGAGGGGCTGTGGGTGTCCTCCAAACAGGGCCCCGGGCCTCCTCCAGGAGGACAGCAGGGCGCCGAGCCTCAGGATGGCCCCGTGGGGTGGAGCTGCGCGTGGAAGGGTGGCTTCAGCGGGAAGGGAGCGTCGCTGCCTCTGTCCGCCGCCGAAAGGACATTTTCCAGACGCTTCTCCACAGACTGATTTAAAAAAGGCTCCGCTCGGAGCTCCTTAGAGATTGTGCGCGCCCCTGGCTGGCGCCTGGAGATGAAGCGATTGGGGCTGGAGCGGCTGAGTGGCGGCGCCCCGCTCCCGCTCAGGTGAGCGCCGCTGCCCAGAATAGCCGCGCTTCTCGCATCAGATCTGCAGGCGGCCTGTGCGCCGGCGAGCCTCGGCGGGGGTAGAGATTAGGAGCGAACCGCTCTGCGCCCATTTTCAAGTAAAACGAACGGGGCTTTAAATCACCGGCCTTGGCGTTTCCCCGCTCAGCCTGGCGACTCGGCCCGCCGCGGCGACTGTGTGCACGGCGGCCGAGTCGGGGATGCCGATTCCGTAACACGGATTGGAGTGTTTCAGAGCCAACGAGCCCCGAGCAGACACAGGGCTCCCGGTTGAGAGCCTCCGCCCGCCGCTCCCCTCCCCGAAGCCCCGCTGGGCGGCCCCGCGGGGCTCCTGTTTGTCGGCTGCTGTCCCGGTGGATTTCTGTGTAGCTGTTGCGTTCTGCATACCGGTGTCCTTCTGACGCAGGGGTTTCATCTTTAAAAAATATCTAAGTCGGTTTTAGTGCGTGTAAGTGTTTGTTTTCTAGAGAGCGCCTCCGCTCTGCGGGAAGCAGCCGGGGATAAATCTCGGGCAGATCGATGCGGGGCCTCGTTTGCTGGGTTTAGGCTCCAGCCGTGCTGCCGTGGGAGAGCTCGCACAGGAATCGCGGCGGCTACATTTGTTAAACTGATAAAAATCCTTTATAAACTTTTAAATTGCCTGCGGTTTAATTATGTGGCCGAGATCACCAATTATTGTTTTGTGTAATTAACAAAATATTAATTTCCTACCAACCAATCTGTCTGAAAAAGTTAACCTTAAGCGGCAGCTTATATAAACCGTCGGTAGTATGTTTTTTAAGAAACGCCTGGGGTATGTTTCCCACCGCTCACCGGCGGCAGCCACGTGGTCTAAACGGCGGGCACGTCCTCACTCGTTCTAAAAGCAGAGATGGAGCCCTTGGCTGTGTGCTGGCCGCCCTCTGGACCAGTGTCCCCCCGCCAGACTGGTCTGGGGGAGGAGGCACCCGGGCCTGGGGCTCCCGCTGCCCCGTGCTGGACGAGTGTCCCGTGCTGCTGGAGGGGTGTGAGTGCTGGCTTCCTGTAGGTGAAAAGGACAAGCAGAGCGGGAAACCCCGGGAATGAAATGCTGAACGAGTCAGGCACCCCCAGGGAGGCAGGGAAACTAAATCAGCCGGCAGTGGGGACCTTGTGCTCGGCAGGGCCAGTAAACAACCTTCCTGGTGACGCGGCCCCTCCATCACGCCGAAGGCCGAGCCCTGCGGCAAGGGGCTGGGAGCCGGAGGAGGGGTTTTCTCACGCGGACTGGGAAAGCACGGGAGAGCGCTCCGAGGTGCCCTCCTGCTCAGGGCCGTCTCCTGTGGGCGCAGGGACCCCGGAGCGAGCCCTTGTGTCTGCTCCACACACCCCTTCCTCTGGGACGCCTTCCTGTACCAGCCCTGGATTCCACGGGCCTGCTCTCAGGAAGGTTATGGTACCCCCCATTTCACAGAGGAGAAGACCGAATCTGGGGGGAAGTTGCGTGAGCCTCGGCTTTCGAGGGGGCTGGCCGCCTGCGGTTTTGCGTGTGAAGGTTGGGCTGAGGGAGGAGGGCGCGCGCGGACCGTCTCCCTGTTCCTGCGCGGACGCGGCTCCTCCGGGCGGCGGAAACGGCCTGAGGCGAAGTGCCCGCTCCGAGCGGCAGGCCGCGCGCGCCCCCAGAGGTGCTGGCAGGTGGCCCGGGCGAGCGAGTCTCTCGGCCCGCTGAGTCCGGCGGCGAGCCCCGGGGCGGCGGCCGAGGAGAGGAGGCCCGCGTGGACCGTGGCACCGACTCGAGTTACCCACCGAGTCTCCCGGGGGCCCCAGCCTCGCCCTGACCACGGACTGCCCGGCGGCTCGTTAACCCGCAGCGCGGCTTCCTGCGCCGCCAGCAGGCCGCACGGGGCGCCGGGGCCGTGTCCGCGCCGTGTCCGCGCCGAGGCCTGCTGAGAACCTCGCTCCTTCTCGGGGTGGGTCAGGCCGGAGACGGGGCCGCGGCCCTTCCGGAACGCGGTGGCGCGCATCAGCACCAGCTGCGTCCTCGCCGGGGAGGAGACTGTGTGCCCTGCGGCCGGGCTGGTGTGGCCGACGGTCCCGTGTCCTCACTCTTGCCCTGGTCAGTCTCATGGCCCGCTGTCCTCTGCCCTCTGAGCGAGCGTCCCCGGCAGCTGGAGATGCGCATGAGATATTGGCCCGGCTGGGCAATTTGCAGGCCTTCCAGGGAGGGCATTAGCATATAAATAGCAGATGCAGTGACGGCCATCACAGCTGAGCACGTTTAATTTTTAGTTTATAAGATAGAATGGGGTTTTAAATGCATGGCCATCAAGCCGCTGAAAGACAAATGCAGGTTGGAGCTCACTTGTCTGACGAGGCCTTACATCATTTTTTTTTTTAAAAAGGGAAACAGACACACATAAAACTGAACAAAAGTGATTTCTTGGGTGAAAAGTAATTGAGATTGCGCACCAAGTTAATTAGATCGTACAAAATTTATTTAACGGTCCCAGCTGCATCTCCGCGCGTTTGGCGGGCAGACTTGCTCCCCGAGGCAGGTCGCTTTTTCCGTCCCTCCTCGAAGAACCAGTAACCAGCACCCCCGCTGCTGCCAGCCGGTTGTGTTGTGGGCTTGAGCCGTCTTATTGCTTGTTTAATTATGGTCCCAGAGGCTCGTTTCTCTAAGTCCTTTTAACTGCGGGTGCGAATCTGTTCGTGTAAGATCCTCGCAAGGCCGAGGCCTCTGTGCCTCCCCGCGGCTGCGGGCAGGCCGTGCCCGGGAGGTTTCCGTCGTCCCTCGTGCCTCGGGTCTGGCCTCTCCCGAAGGGTGACCCAGTGCGGGAGGCGTCCCAGGGGCCTCAGGGCTCTGTCCACCTGCCCAGGGCCTCCCCGTCAGGGAGGGTGGGGGGCGCTGGGGCTGGTTTCTCAAGACCGTTCTTGGGGTTTATTGCAACAGGGGAACTCCGCTCCTGGCAAACGGAGAACAGCTTGTGAGCCGACTCCGTTTTGAGGACCACCCTCTTTCAACCCGATGCCTCCTTAGGGCACTGATCCCCTCCCCAGGACCTCCCATCAGTCGCCCCTACTCCGCCCCCTGCCCCCAGTGTCTCCCCTCCCCTCACTCAGGGCCGGTTTCTGACCAGTGTGTGTGATCTTTGGCCTTGAGGGGAGGTCCCGCCCCGGGACTGGCTCCCATGGGCTCCTTCCTGCCAGCCTCAGGTTCCCCAAGCCGTGCTGCTTTGCCGACGTCTTGGAGAGGGCTTCCTGGCCCGGCTGGTGGCAGTGTTCCTGTTCTCTGAGCAGGCGTTTGTGCGAGGCCTTCGGTTAGGTCACACAGGTGTCACAGCCACGGCGAGTGTTCTGAACGTGGAGCTCCCTTCCCCTGTGGACACCAGATGCCACTGCCCTCTCCTGATGTGCTCAGGGCCCAACATCCAGGGTCACTTTGAGCTCTGGGGGTTTCCCTCCAGGGGACTCCCCGCCCCCCGCCGGGGGAATGTGCGAACCAAAAGAAAGTGGCAGCTTTCGGGCGTGGCTTCGGTATTGGCGGCCGGTCCGCGTCTGGCTCTGCATCGCTGTGGTTCGAGTGGGCCACCCGCCACCAGCGCACGGGAGCCGAGCGCCCTGTGCTCATGCTGGCTGCATTCCGCCCGGGGACCGGGCTGCGCGGGCCCAGAGGAGGCAACTCTTACAGGCCCCCGACGGGTCCCCCAGGCGTCTCTGGGGACAGCGTTCTCCTGGAGGTGTGTGCCGCCTGCCTCGGCCTGATCGGTGCTAATTTAAGAACAAAGAGCAGCCCAGGGCTCCGTATTTCTTCACGGGAGTAAACAATTTTAGTTGGGGAGAAAGAAGGTATAATTCCTAATAGTTAGCTAAGCAGCTAAATATTTTTTAGGGAACGAAAATTTAATAAAAGTCCCTGGTGAAATTCAAGGGTGTGAGCAATAAGCATAATATTTTATGAAAATGACCCCATATTTAAAAGCCGGCACTGTATGTTATGCATTGTAGCACCCAGTCCGCATCTGCCTTTTAGAAAATTAAAACACATAAATTCTGTTTAGTGTTTGATACGGGCTGCACCAGCCGAGAACCGTAATGCCCTAAAACCTTGGGCTGCTTTCCACCTTTCATAAATTCCTGGGTAGATTCTATACAAAAATAATTTTCAGGTCCGCGGCTCATTGTTATTCAAACGTGATTGATCGTCGTCATTTGCCCAGCTCGGGAGTTAAGTGCCCCTGTCATTTCCAAAGAGCATAATTGGGACGTTTCACAGGTCAGTGGTGGAGACAGGCTTCCCTTTTGATCAGTGTTAGACTGATAACAAAAATTACAGTTTCCAGTGATTAATGTCTCCCGTGCTTCCCAGATGCACAGCGTGGGTTGTACCTAAACAGTGCATTTGCATCTGATTATGCCTCTCTGGACGGGCGGCGGCTCCTGCACGGGCGCCCGGGGCCCGCAGGTACGGCTGGGTCGCCGCCGCCACCAGGCCCGGCTCTGTGGGCGCGCGCCGCTGGCGTCTGTGACTCTGCCGGGCCCGGTGTGGGGCGAGCACGCAGCCTCCTGCCCCGTGGGTCACCCAGGCTCTCCATCCCCCAGTCAGGCCTCGGCCGTGGCTCCGAGGTGTGCTGTTGAGAGAGGTTTCAGCAGTCGTGCGAGGGGGGGCTCTCTTCTGGAAGTCTCCCCCGCTTGGACTGATACCAGCTGCAGCCGGGGTGTGGGGTCTGGCCCCCAAGTGTTTCAGTCCGGGCTGGCTGCCTTCCTCCTGGGATCCTCTCCCCCTCTCTGCATCCTGCCCGAGGGCGGCGGGGGTCCCTGAGAACGGGGGGGGGGGGGGGGGGGGGGGGGGGGGGGCAAGGAGGGGGACGCTCAGGGCCAGCCGCAGAAGCCCCCGGCCTTGCTCCGCTGAGGGCCTGCCGCCCCCACCGGGCCTGGAGCTGCAGCTGGTGGGGTGGGGGCCGAGGGTCCGGGCGCCCTGGGAAAGAGGCCGGCCTTCCGGGCAGGCCGGGGTGCAGGTGGCCCTGTCCAAAGCACAAGGTTTCTTCGGTGGCTCTGTCGCAAATCTTTCTAAGGACAAGCTATTGCAGCAGTGCGGGCACAACGCCGTCCCCAGGGCTGCCCCAAGGACGGCTGTCTTGCTCTGGCCTGGTGTGAGCTGGACACCACCGTCGGCTCGGCCCTGAGTGGGGGGCGTCTGCCTCTCGCCGGGTGAGAAGTGTCTCACGGGGCCCTGGGAGCAGGTCTGCTCTGTGAGGCCTCAAAGCCGTGCTTCCACGCACGGTTTCAAAGGGACCCAGTAGTGGGGCAGGTTTACGTGTGGTTGGAGGTGGACCCTGGGTGGCTGGCCGGCGGAGGAGCCACGGGGCGGCCGTGAGCTCAGGAGCCAGGCCTGGAGACCATCTTCAGCCTTTGGGGCTGCAGCGAGGCCAACGCCGAACCCCAGCCCGGGGCCAGGTCTCCGCAGAGGCAGGAGCCTCCGGGCCGTTCTCACATGCAGGTCTGGGGGGGTGTCTCCACAGACGGCAGCCCTAGTGGATGGGGACGAGGACGATGACAGTGACTTCATAGAGGTCCCAGAGAAGGAGGGCTATGAGGCCTGCGTCCCCGACCACCTGTGGCCCGAGTGTGGTGAGTGCGGCTGGGGTGGGCGGGGTCCTGCCAAGGATGCTGGCCCTCAGGCATGGCCTTGTGTCTGAGGTCTGGGGCCTCTTGAGCAGGGAAGCCAGCCCTGAAGTGCGCCCTGCCTGGTGACACTGCAGATCTGTCACCGAAAATCGTGCTGTCGTGCCCGGGGCCCCTCGCCCAGGCCCCTGAGTCAGGCAGGCCCCGCTGCCCGCTCTGTGGCACAGTCAGGCCGGCTCCTGCACGAAGGGGCAGCCCTGCCCCCCTGCCCCCCAGACCCAGGACATTTGTTTACTATGTGTCAGAGCAAGCTTACTCCCAGAAGTGCCACCCCTTGGGTTTCTTGCCAGCACCCTGGGCTGGGGGCCCTCGGGAGAGGTGTGTGGGCACAGGGGCCGACTCCTCAGGTCCGGAGAAACCCAACAACAGGGTCCGTGGTTTTTGTCAAAACAGGCCAGTGGACCAGTTTCTGCCTGAGTCTGTGAGGCGAAACGCGGGTTTGTTAAGAGTGTGGATGGTTGGCAGCTCCGGGGTGGCGCTGTGGCCCGTTAGGGGCCTCGTGCCTGCCGTCCGCCAGCCAGGCGACCTCTCCCCGGGTGCCGGCCTGCACACGTGTCCCGCCCTCGGCTCCAGCCATGCCGACCTTCCGCTCGTAGCTTCTGGGGCCTCCCCCTGACCCCTGGGCAGCCCTCCTACCCTTTGACCTTTTGTGCTCCTGTGCCGCCCCCAGGTTCTACTGCCCTCCCTCTCCAGCAGGGGCTCCCCGTGCCCAGGCTGGGACGGTGGGCAGTAGGGGCAGGACCACCAGGGAGTGGCCCCCTCAGTCTGGCCGCTTCTCCAGGCCTCTGCAGCAGAGGAGCTTGGTGATGGGCAGCCCATGGCCGAGTGCCTCCTGGGGCGTGCCCCCTACCCTGCTCTTGCTCCCCCCGCCCCCCCGCCTGTGAGCCCCTGGACCGTGCTTCTAGGGCCTGGAAGCCTACACTGACCCTCGGCCAGTCCTCCACTGGGATCCTCCTGCCTCGGTCCCGCCTTGAGGGCACCTTGGCCCCTCTGCAGGCCTGCCTTGAGGGCACCGAGCACTTTCCACAGGAGGCAGAGCTTCCCTCTGGCCTGTGGCTTGTACTTGGTGGCCAGTCGTGAGGAGAGTGGTGACCTCAGCTGTGGTCCACACACCTGCTTTGCCACCGAGGAGCTGGCACTCGGTCCGGCCCTTGCCAGCCTCTGGCAGGGAGGCGGGAGAGCTTGGGCCGCTCCCGTTGGCCAGGTGGGGAGCCTCCCTGGAATCCTGCTAACCGAGAGTGCGAGGGGACCGGGTGTCACAGCGCCGCTCACGGGACACTCGATGGGACTCCGCCCTGGCCGCCACGAGACAGGAAAGCCCTGGCCCCACTGGGAGGAGCAGCGGAGTCCTGCGCCCGGGTCCCCCAGGGGACCGCAGGGGTGAGAACACCTCCCGATGTTGCCAACTAACCGCTCCCGTCCCCAGCCGAGGCCCCAGCAGGACAGAGACGAGCTGTTCCCACTGAGGGCTTTCTGATCCGGAAAGCTCCGCAGGCCTAGAGTGTGTTTTGCTCCTCCCCTGAGCCCTGGGGTGTTTGCCCCGCGGGAGCAGGTGAGCAGGATGCCACCTCCCCAGTGCGCCTGTCACCTGCACCTGACGCCCGCTTCCTCGTGAGGCCGGTGGGGCCCGCGGGGGGAGGAGGAGACCCCACTGGCCTTGCCACCACTGGCTCACCCCTTCTCTCTGGAAGGCCCGCGACATTCCATCTGTGGCCTGGAAGGTCACGCTGGCGGCTGACGAGAGTCCGCGCCAGGTGCTGTCCGTCTGTCTGCTCAGCTGAGTCCCTTCCCGGACAGGCGGGCTGCGGAGGGCCTGGCCAGCAAAGGCCCAGGGCCCCGGGGGCAAGGCCAGCCCCGTCCGCCCCACCTGGCGGGGGCCACAGGCTCCTGGGGGTGGCAAGGGTCCCGGTGAGCTTGGGGTTGGGGGGCAGGGGTGCTCGTGACCCAGGGTCACGACCCCCCCCCCAGAGAGCTGTGTCCCCGGGCGGCCCCCACCTAAATCACATCGCGAGCCCCGAGGGCCCCGGAGGTTTCCAAACCGAGGTGCGCCAGGGCGAGGCAGTTCATATCGCTACTTCATATTCCGTCCCTGTTTTTTCAATTAAACGTAGGTGAGCCCTGCAGTGGATTCGGCTAAATCCACACGGCCCAGGAAGCTGGCGCCTTTTCTTTCTCATTTCTTTCTCTGAATTTTCACCAAGGGGCTTTTATCTTCCCCTTAATCCTACCATTTCTGTCAGGACATAATCTCTTTCTCAAATTTACATTTTAATTACAAGGCCAGCTGAACTAGGTAAAATCAATAATGTCAAGCTCGGTGGCCTACCTCCGCGCCACGCCGAGCCTCTCCATTTCCTGCTATCGACTCATCTCTCCCGCCCCGTCCGCCTGCGCGCCTCAGGCAAGTGGGTGCGGCCTGGTCAATTTAAACAAAAAAGGGGATTTGGACAGTTTTATGATTCTTTCTAAAAGCAACCACGGGAGTAAATTTGAGCCAAGATCCTGTACTTGAGTCTCGCGTCCGGGGAGGGCGCAGCTGGCGACGCGGGCGTCTGCGGCCTCGCTCCCTGCCGGGGTGCGCTCCCGGCCTGAGGAGCGCGTCTGTGTTTTGGGGTTTTCCTCTGAAAGTATGTCAGCGAGATTGATTTTCTACAACAATGTGAAAGTGGTCGTGTGTGTTTTTGTGCCGAGTATTTACTCTGCTCTAACACGCTTACCCGTCTTTTTAATGGTTTAAAACAACAAATCAATGAAAAATATATTTCATTCTTGTAACTCTTAGGAATTCTCGTATTGATTCTCGGGCTGTGATTGTATCCATCTGAGTGCCACAGCGCCCACTTATCCGTCTTGCCCACCGCCACCCCCCCCGCACCAGGCACACGTGTGGGGCGTGGGCCAGTGTGCCGGGCTGACTGGGACACGCTCTGTGGCAGTTAGTGACACGCCTTGTCAACGTCTCGAGCAGGGGCACTGGGGGGTTTTGGGGAGCTGCAGCTATGGCATCGTGGTGACGATAGAGCCTGGTCGGGGTCCCCAGCCTCGGGGGACCCATCACGCCCGAGCGGCCCTGTCCTCTGCTCTCAGCCACGGGAGCCGGAGGAAGGGCAGTGGGCGGGCTTGGCAGGTGTTCCCCGTGATGGGCCTGTGGCCTCTGGAGCCCCTAAGAGACCAGCCGCGTATGGCTGCGTGCCGGGAAAACCCTGCGCAGCAGGGGGCCCGTCTGCTGCCGCCCACGAAGCCGCGAGGGCTGGGTGGCCGTCTCCCGGTCGAGTCAGGCTGGTCCTGCTGCGGGGAGCCCACGGCCACCCGAGGCAGACGCAGCCCCTCCCGGTGGCACTGGCCCAGCGAGGCCCTTCCTGGTGCCCTCCCCAGGGGCCCCAGCTCCCTAGCAGAGTGGCCAGGAGGCGCTCCCTGGTGTTCGCCGTCCGTGCTGTCACTTCCCTTCTGATTTTCTAAGTCCGTATTCACGATTCTTGGGGGGTGGGGGGGGTGGGGATGCGGACTGGTGTGTCCAGGAAGACAGTCTACACCGCCATTCTGTGCTCAGGAAGTGTGTGTAGGAGAGTGTGCACCCATGTGCGTGAAACACCTCGGGCCTGTGTCCGTTTCCGATGTCTGGGGTCTCCACTACCCTTTCCTCTGCCCCTTCTGACTGCTCCGTGGCCCAGGGACGTGGTCTGGGGACACCGCTTCTGTCTAGGGCCTGTGTGCTTAGAAGGGCTCCTCGGATACGGCAGCCCACGTGTCCGCGAGTTTGGCTTTTTTGATCTGTCCTGTGAGGGTCCGCAAAGCCCTCCACGGCCGAGGCCCCGAGCCGCTTCCCGGGCGTCTGTCCCTCCTCTTCTGGGCCTTTTGAGCCTGAAGCCCTCACGCCACCTCGTCGTTAGTGGTCACAGAGCTCGGTTCCTGCCTCTGTCCTATCCTCCCTCCCACTTTCTGCTGGCTGCGTGTTCCAGGCAGTCTCTCACGGACGGCCGTGGGCTCCGGGCAGCCTTGTGTGGACAGCAGGTCGCTATGTATTTTAAGACTAAGCACATCACTGATTTCAATCTGTTAGTGAGTTGTTACACTTGCTGCCTGTCCTGGGCACTTGATCGCCAGCTTCTGTCGTTTTCTTTTTTCTGTCTTTCATTTGCTAGGATGACTTTTTTTGGTCTTAAAAGTATTCAGGGGCGCCTGGGTGGCTCAGTTGGTTAAGCGTCTGACTTCGGCTCAGGTCATGATCTTGCGGTTTGTGAGTTCGAGCCCCGTATCAGGCTTTGTGCTGACAGCTCAGCCTGGAGCCTCCTTCAGATTCTGTGTCTCCCCCTCTCTCTGCCCCTCCCCTACTCATGCTCGCTCTCGCTCTCGCTCTCTCTCTCTCTCTCAATTAAAAAAAAAAGTATCCGTTAGGTATTAATAAAATAGTAAGAATGTTAATTTTTCTGAGGGTTATCTTTCAGTTTTGAAAGACTCATCCTCTGTCTCGTGTACTGTCTTCGTCACAGCGTGCAAACGTCTGTCCTGACCCTCACTCCCTTGGCCCGCGGACTTTTACAGAGCCGCTCACGCACGCGCTCCCCTCCCCTCCCCTCCCCTC
>PITB01028862.1:0-18602 GCA_004024585.1 Paradoxurus hermaphroditus
GCACGCTCACCGGAGCGAGCGCCGAAGCAGCCCACGGTACGTCCCCGTCAGCCGCAGACTGCGCATGTGCGAACCCGGGCCGGGGCGGGGCTTCCTTTCACTCCGGAAGTCGGAGCCAACTTTCCTACAGAAAGCTAAGGACGCCTCAGAATTTGCGAATCTTTCTTTCTGTTTTCTTTTTTAAAACTGAATCCGGAACAGCGGGAACAAGAGGACAGGAGGCTGTGTTCTGGCTGGTTCACACGCTCCTGGCAGAAGAGCTCTGATGACATGAACGGGGCCAACGGCGGGGTCAGCCTGGCTCGCGTCCCCTAGGCCACAGGAAGCGTGCGTCCGGGAACTCATGGTCGAGCAGCTGAACACACCGATTCCCCTCCGCACGTCTTGGGGGACGGGGGGCTCAGCTCTGTGGCGGGAGCACTGAGGGAGGCCGGTGTCCTTCCCCCCCATCACCGCACACGCCCACCAGGGTCTTGCCGAGGGAGGAGCTCACCGCCAGATGCATGACAGAACGACCTTCATAATTGCTACCCAGAGCGTGCTAGGCCCTTCCTAGAAGCCATGTGTTCTGGGAACCGGCATTAGGACTCCAGGACGCTGACCATGGGGTCCCGATACGACGGCTGAACCAAGTTCACAGACGAGGTCAAACACAGAGGTCTCCTACGGCTCGACTCCGCCCACGCAGCTGACTGACGCCGCGAAACCGCGCGAGGCTCCACGGGAAAGGTGTCACGCCAGGAGCTCCCGCTTCTGGAAGCCCTGGACTTCCCGCCCCGTCTCGGGCCGTTTCATGTAACACCACGCAGAACGTGACGGCTCTCGTGCTCGCCCAACCTCAGCCCTGTACCGCTGAGCGTCCTGGACGGCACCCCGCTTAGGTGTCTCCCAAGCACCTCACACTGTTTGTTTGCGCCTCACCCGTAACCGTCCCAGTGGGAAGACCCGAGTGGCTTGCGACACCCTTATTCCCCGCATCGGGCTTATCGCCAAGGTGTACGGATGGGCCCCGCCCCGCCCTCCCCACGGGCGACCGCCGAGCACGCGCCGCTGCAGCGTTGTGCACAGCGATCTGCGGGTGCAGGTCTGGGCCCGGGGCCCCGAGGCGCCGTCCGCCGGGGCGTCTCTGCCCCTGCTCACCCCTGGCCCCCGGAGGCGCTCCACGCGGGCCGGCTCTGACGTGAATCCTCACCGGAAGGCAGGGCGTGGGGTCGAAGCACGGCGACGATACCCGCACGTGAATCTCCCATCGGCGGCCCCCGCGTGCCGCCGTCTCCCCCGGAGCGCCTTCAGGCAGACCCGAAGGCGTCACCAGCGCTGTGTGGCCACTAAGGAAACGGAGGCACTGACGAGGTCGACGCAGCTGCCCGGGGCTGGGAGGCGGCTGTGCGAGACGGACCTCAGTTCTTCCGGCCACTTTTTACTCGGTCGGTTTGCACGCTGACGGGGTGAGGGGCCCCCTCTGCGCCGCGGTTCAGGGGGAGGCTGCTCCGGAGGCGAGGCTCCGGAGGGACCGCACAGAGCGACGCGGGGCGTCCTGAAGCTGCTTCCAGTCCTGAGGAGGCGCGGGCGGGGCTCTGAAGCGGCAAAGCTGGGGCCCGGGGTCCCCCTCCAGCGCCCCCTTCTCTCCCTTCTGACACTGTTCCTGCCCTCGACCGGCCACTCGGCTTCTCGGGGAGGCAGCCCCGGCCTCCACGGCCTCCCCGAGGCTTCTGTCCGGCCTCAGAAACCATTCCCCTTCTCCGGGGCCTGTTCCTACTGACCGAGTCACAACCGAACTGGGAGCAGGTCTCCAGAGCCAACTTCGTATTTAGGGAAAAAATGGAGGAGAGAAAAGGGCTAACTGACACTACAAGAGAAAAAACCCGAAAAATCCAGAATGTGGGAACCCCCACGAAACAGCCGGTCTGATCTCTAGGGGTTACAGACGGGGTTAAAGTAAGAAAAACGGGAGAAGGGAGGAAGGACCGCCCTAGAATTGGAGGCGTGAGAGACAGATGGACTAAATATAAAGACGCTGGCTCCGAGAACTGGCACACACCGACTGTTTTAAAGGCATTTTTGAGATAACCAAGATAGTCTACGAACTGGGAACTGCCGATACCAAGAGTTACAGTTGACCGTGTGGACGATGCCAACAGCGTGAGTGCTGTCAATAAAATGTCCGAACTTCTCCGATGCATACTGAGTATGTAGCCGTGAAATGGCATTATGTGAGGTCTGTTTTGAAATACTTCAAGGGGCGCCTGGGTGGCTCAGTTGGTTAAGCATCTGACTTCGGCTCAGGTCATGATCTCACATTTCATGGGTTCGAGCCCCGCGTCGGGCTCTGTACTGATGGCTCAGAGCCTGGAGCCTGCTTGGGGTTCTGTGTCTCCCTCTCTCTCTGCCCCTCCCCCGCTCATCCTCTCTCTCTCTCTCTCTCTCTCTCTCTCTCTCTGAAATAAAATGAGATGAAGCTGCCATAGGCGGTCCTGATAATCCCGGGGCCTGGGGGTGGGGTAGGTACCGGTTCCATACATGAGGTTCTCTGGGAGACACGTATGAACAGTTTTGGAATAAAAATTGTTTTCTGAATCCCTTCTTCCAAGAGCCTGTTCTACAAAAGGAGTAATTAGATATAACAAGCTTTAACCAATTACTGTGGCTAAGCTGTGCTCAAGTGTCACCCCCTCCTGTGTTCTTGTATTTAAAAAAAAATATCCCCATTTCTAAGTGACCGCCACGAGGGACGGCCCCGGTCGGGATTTCTGGCCACACAGTAAACCGGAGGCACGTTTGGGTGGTTTTACTTTTGCACGGTTCCTGCTGTGACCTCTGTCTTTCCCAAGAAAAACCGCAACTATTTATAGCCGCAGGGCCCTGGCCGGGTTTGCCGATGACTCAGGCAGACTGAGTGCCAACGCCCCCCGGGCGTGGGCTCGCCGGCGGGACGGGATGGCAGAGAGGCCGGGAGGAGAAACGGCGTAGGGACCCGAGCAGGGGGGACGGCCACGGGCCACCGCCCTCCACGGCGGATCCGGGCCCGTGCGCGTGGTCAGACCCTGCGGCCACCGAAACCGGCGCCTCGCTCCCTGCGGGAGATGGGTCCCGAGTGCACGCAGACGGTGTCGAAGCGGCCGAGCTCCACCGGGGCAAACTCGTCCTCAACCGGCAGCCTGCTGCCGAGAACGCCCTGCGTCCGGCCGGCCTCCCACCGGGGTCTGCGGCATCCCTGGAGCCTCACCATGAGATATTTCCTGCAGCCCCGCGGCCCCAGGCGAGCGCTGGAGAGCTTTCGGGGAGGCTGAGGGGGACAGGAGGCTGGCCTCTGGGAGGGAGAGGGGACGAGGTGGAAGGTGGAGGGAGGTGGGGCCGCAGTGAGGGACGAGCAGAAGCCGGGACCCCTCGTTCTTCACAGCGGCTTCTCCGGAGGGAAGAGGCTGAAGTGAACACGGAGGAAGGGAAAAGTAGGGGACCAGCTACCCTCCTGAGCACACCCCTCCTGAGCACACCTTCCTTCTTAGAAGGAAGTGGGGGGCACCTGGGTGGCTCAGTTGGTTAAGCGTCCGACCTCAGCTAAAGTCATGATCTCGCGGTCTGTGAGTTCAAGCCCCGCGTCGGGCTCTGTGCTCACAGTGAGGAGCCTGGAGCCTGCTTCGGATTCTGTGTCTCCCTCTCTCTCTGCCCCTCCCCCACTCATGCTCTGTCTCTCTCTCTCTGTCTCAAAAATAAAAAACAGTAAAACGAAGTGGTGGGGTCCGAGTCAGTTACAAAAGGAAAGGGGGGCACCTGAGTGGCTCAGTTGGTTAAGCGTCTGACTTCAGCTCAGGTCATGTCAAAGTAAGGTCTCTGTGCCACCAGAGATGATCGAGAGGGCCACACGCACCTCCGGGGAACAGTGGTCTTGCTCGGGTGGGTGGAGGGGGCAAAGGAAAGGGGGTGGCATCCCTCGCTCTGCCGTCACAGAAGACCACCGCAGGGATTAATAGAAAGAAGGAAAAAAAAATATCACTGGAAGCCAAACTTTCCATCCAAGAGAGGGAAAAAGCATACAAAAACTCTTGGATCCGTGTCAAGGGAGCGAGTGAGATTTTAAAAGTTTGGCAGGAAAACCAAAGAGCTACGCCCCCACACACAGCTCCGCTGCCTCCGGCACACTCGCTCGGCCACAAGCGCTCCCAGCGGGGGAGCGCTGGCGGGGCCTGGAGACGTGCAGAAGGGGGGCTGGGGGGGGCCACGCTGCGTAGGAACATTGCCGGACACGGACACGGGTGGGGCGCCTTGACTCTGTTCTAAAGAAAACTTGCACCTCCGGCCTTAGTCAAAGGACCCCTGGGCAAGAGGACAGACAGAAAAAAAAGCGGGGGGGGGGGGGGGAATCACGGTGAGCAAAGGCTTACCTTGGGAGAGCAGTTGAAATGCATACCGGGCACCGGGAGTGTGGTTACGTACATCGTGATACAGCGATACAGGTACAGCGTCCCAACGATGCAGAAGAATCTTCTGCTGATAATGGACCTGGAGAGAGGGGAGAACAGGGCGCTCGGTCAGGGGGTTCCGCTCGCCCACGTCAGTCCTCTGACCCGGGCGAAGCACCCCACCCCAGGTCGCTCGAGAGCCTGAAATAAGAGCGTTCGAACCAAAGCCGACAGACTAAGGTGAGGATTTTGAGCACGATGATGCGGTTTTCTATTTTCACCATCAGCCGGCCCGGAGAGTTTAAAATGCTCTCTGTGGCCATTCATCAGGCTCCATGAGGCCTCGGACCTGAGCGGCGCTCACCTGACGTGTAAGCGGCCCATTCTGACCCGTCATGTCACAGCTGACTCTGTGTCTGTGGTTAAACGCGTGGCGTCTCTCCGGTCACAGAAGGGAAGGCATCGGAAAACTAAAATGACACTTAAGTGCGAATTCGAAATTTTTCTGCCAGCGAACGGGTCAAGGACACTGCACAATTTCACACGTACGTCCCAGAAACGATTCTCTTGGCTGATCTCTGAGAAAGCAGGACATCAAAGAGCCTGAGAGACAGCACTCGGACACGTGAGCCACCTCTCTCCTAAGTTCACGGCTGTGGGACAGGCCACGGACATCTCTGACCCCCGCTCTCCAAACCTGTAAACCCTGAGTAATGACGTCAGAAATCCTGCATGGACCGCCCCTGTCGCACACGCACGACGGAAATAGGCAGGAAAGAGACGCGGAGCCGTGAGCCTTTCTAGCGATGACCGGATACGCACACGTGCACAGCGTGCTGAGTCTGAGAGCTTCTGGCATCGGGGGCCACACAGGTCAGCTCCGGTTAGCTTAACTTGTACTGACGTCAGGGTGTCCTTGGACAAAAACGTTTCCCTCCCTTCCTAGGTCTAGCCTGCTCCTCCGCAGGCCAGGATCACGGTCCCGTGGGCTCCTGCTCTCCGCCATGAGCACTTCAAGGGTTTCCTCGGCCCGGGGCGGCTGGAGTTAAACACACGAAAAAACCGGAGACACCAGGGCCACGCCTGCCTCTCGGACCCTGGGCGTTCACTCTACAGTTCCTGGCATTGCTGGATCCTGAGGCAGGATGACCTTCCTACTGCACTGAGGCCGAGAAAGAGAACCCGGCGTCGTCTGTGTTTTTGGGGTTCACGCGAGGGACAAAAGTAAGCAGTTCAGTAACGGTTCAGCTGTGAGACTAAAGAATTAAAAAAAAAAACAACCCACGGGACCACGCTGGCATTTCATTCCGAACTGCACCCGTTGGTGTACGTTACTTTAGACGTATGGACGGGGTCCGGGTGTTTTACCCCGTCACCCAGATTTCAGAAACTGGGTCGGAATTGCTCACCACAGAGGGGGTGTTACGTTCTCTTGGCAGAGCGGTGCACGCCGCCTCCCGGCGCAAGCATTTACCCAGCGTAAAGCTGTCTTGTACGCGCCTCCCAGTATGGAAAAAGCACAATATAATTAAACAATACAAAAAAGGCCAATGCTAGAGAATAATATGAACTGCAGAAATGTCTGACCAAGAAACACTTGAAATACCAAAGTGAATTTTACATTGTGAGATATAAAGGTTATCTTTCTCCAGAAGGAAATATCCTCTCTACCCGCCTAGCCCAAAAAAACCGAAATAATGTGCAATGTTGCTTGGAGTATACGAGAAAGACCTAAGACACAAACCTGTTTATCTAGATCTCTGTATCTCTTTAGCGGAAAAAAACAAAGTGGCTGCTATCAGCTAATTTGGGTAAAGATTACAATTATGATTTAAAAAAAAAAAATTTAAGTTAGGGGCGCCGAGGGAGCTCAGTCAGTCAAATGGCCGACTCTTGACTTCAGCTCAGGTCATGGTCTCACAGTCATCGATCGAGCCCCATGTCGGGCTCCGCACTGAGCCTGGAGCCTGCTTGGGATTCTCTCGCTCCCTCTCTCTCTGACCCTCCCCGCTCATGCGTTTTCTCTCAAAAAAAGAAAAAAAAAAAAAAAAGGTAAACTTAAAAAAAAAAAGGAAAAAAAATTCAAAGTACCGAACATTGACGATTCAGTCACATTTACTATTTGACTTGAAGGGAAAAAAATCAAATGAATTTATCATGTGACTTCATCAGTATTGACGAGGTCCCAAATTGAAAGTGGCTGTAAGAATCACTTAACCTTTTAAAAATTAATCTTAGATTGGGGCGCCTGGGTGGCTCAGTCAGTTAAGCGTCCAACTTCCGCCCAGGTCGTGATCTCAGTTCGTGGGTTTGAGCCCCGTGTCAGGCTCTGTGCTGACAGCTCAGAGCCTGGAGCCTGCTTGGGATTCTGTGTCTCCCTCTCTCTCTGCCCCTCCCCCAGCTTGCGCTCATCTCTCAAAAATAAACAAACATTAAAAAAAATCAAAAATTAATCTTAGAATACCTTCAATATACAATGTTAAAGCCAGGATCTCCCCCGACAAACTTAAAAAAGTAGGTAATAAAAATGTTTCAAAGAAGCTTATGTCCTGAAGGTACTGATTTCCTTAATCGAAAATGTCACACATTTGAATTGTTTACTTACTTAGAGGTTTAAAAGTTCAAGACATGTGTGCTCACTGGGGCAGCACGTATACCAGAAGCCGGCCAACAAAAGTTCAAGCTGTGTCTTTTAAAAAGGTTTAAAGTGGTTAAAAATGTAACAAGCCAACAAAAGAGCCACGGAGGAAGTGTTAATGAGATAGCACGAGAAAGCTAGCAAATGCCAAGAACGAGACACCGCCGTGACTCCCGGGACCACGACGGTGCTCTCCTCCCCTGGGGTGACCTCTCCTTTCACGCCGGAGAGAAGCCGGGTCCCGTCCCCTCGCACTGTGCCCTAGGGCCTCGGCAGGTGCTCGACTTCGGCCCTGGCCCCCACTGGTCTGTGGAGGACTTGAGTAACAGGCTTCCTGCTCTTCCTGAGAGAGAGGAGAAAACAAAACAAAACAATCCGCGTTTGTGAAATGTGATTGCAAGGACACGAGAAGAAAAGTGTTACTGTGCTACGGGTATTAGTAAAGACCAGTCAGAAGAGCGAGTCATGTCTAGAACAGGCGACTTCGTTAAACCTTTTAACATCCCTGATTTAGAGAGGACAGAGTTCCCAGAACCTGGACAAGTACCGCCAACGTTAGGCTGGCTGTAGCACCTGGCCCAGTGGTCTGAAGTTCCACAGAAACAAGAAAAGAGGCTGAAAGAAATCAACACACTACAGTGTAAAATCAAAACACCGGAAAGGGACGCCCGGGGGGCTCAGTCGGTGGAGCGTCCGACTTCGGCTCAGGTCATGATCTCGAGGTTCGCGAGTTCTGGCCCCACATCGGGCTCTGCACTGACAGCTCAGAGCCTGGAGCCTGCTTCGGATTCTGTGTCTCCTTCCCTCTCTGCTCCTCTCCTGCTCGTTCTCTCTCTCTCAAAAATAAACATTAAAAAAAAAAAAAACACCGAAAGTTCTTTTTTTTCCGCACAAGCTGTCCCTTTCAACTAATCCACAGCCAGAAAACCTACAGTGATGCGTTCAGAGCTCGGACCTGGTCTGCTCGCTCTGTATGGAAGCTTCTGGCTCTTAGAAGCAAAGAGGCCCTGAAGCACAGCAGTGGACTAAGCAACAATCCAGGCAGCACGAAACGAGAGAAGCGCAGGTGACGGGGCCGGAGGCAGGGAGACCCGCGTCCCTGGCGCGGTCGCGGGTCCACCCCGTAGAGCCGGGGCTCTGAGCGCATCGCACAGCTGCTCGACCGCTAGCGAAGGCTCACTTGGGGACTTGGGCCACCTCGAGCACTGTCCTTGGAAATGACCTTGCTCACCAGCAGGGGATGCCTCACCTCTTCCTTGTGAATCAGAGAAACGCTCCCGAGGCACTTCCCAGGCTGCTATTGACAGGAGCCAGGGCTTTCCAGATTTCGCCAGCATGCCATGCTCTGGGCCATTTAGCTCTTTTTAATTTTTTTTAATGTTTATTTATTTTTAAGAGAGAGAGAGAGAGAGAGAGAGAGAGAGCAAGCATGAGCAGGGGAGGGGCAGAGAGAAAGGGAGACACAGAATCCGAAGCAGGCTCCATGCTCTGAGCTCTCAGCACAGAGCCCGACGTGGGGTTCGAACTCACAAACCGTGAGATTATGACCTGAGCTGAAGTTGAATGCTTAACCGACTGAGCCACCCAGGTGCCCCTCCAAACTCCAACAGTTTTTCACTCTGTTCTCCTCCCTTATCTTCCTTGCTCCCACCCCTTGCGTTCCCTGGATAATGTCCGGCGCTCACCACCACCTACTCAAGTTCACCCCCCCTCCCCCGGACCCCAAAGCTGCCCTACCTGTCTCATCTCGCAGACTCGAAGCCCACTCCCCGGGGCAGAAGAAGCCGCTCACTACTCTCTAAAACCCGTTTCTTGCTTTTGCCCTGAATCTCTCTCCTTGGCCTCTGCCATTACTCCGTCTGCAGTAATCCCAGCCACCCACCCCAAATGCCACCTCTGTCCGAAGCCTTCCAGATGTCCCCAGATGGACAGCCGCTTCATCCTTTGCCACTTCTGAACTTTGTTTCTACTTCACGGTATTTTTAATGTGACGCTGGCACCACCGTTAGCACCAGAGGGTCTCGTCCCTTCTATCAGGAAAAGCTCTGAAACACGGCCGGGCCTCCCTCTTTCCATCCGAGCGAGACTCACGGTGGCACCTGCAACGCGGGCCGTACCATGCGGCTCCGTAGCTCAGAACATCGCTTCTCTGTTGCCTCTGACAGGCCCCTCCTGCTTCTTTCCGTAAACACCTGTCCTTTAAACCCTTCCATATACCAGCCAGAACTAACCCGTGCTGACGCTCACTCTGCAGCCTTCCGGCACGCGCAGCCGCACTCACGGCCCTTGCTAGGGCTGCTGCGTCCACGCAGACCCCCGAAGCCCGGGCCGAGCCCGTCACCCCCACCCCCACTGCCCGTGTCTTCACGGCCCTCACCCGGGTCTCGACTGGTCCAGGCAGAGGGCCATGAAAACCCGGAGCTTAACTCACTACTTTGGGAACGAAAATGCCAAGAAAAGGGAAAGAATAAATGCCGTGGGACCAAAGCAAACGTAGATGGCCCCCCCCGGAGACCTGTAACTCTTACAACATTTCCTGGGCACCCACACGGGGTGGATGGCTCAGCCCGGAGTCAGGAGACAGACGGGCCCGCTGACCCCGCCCAGACACGTGTCTGTGCAGGCAGGATGCCTTTCTGCCCTGTAACGAGCCAGCTCAAAGAGATTTCATGTCTTTGGTATTAATTATTTTAACCACATTCCTGCTTAGCATAGATTACTGTCCCATTTTACAGAAGGAAAAATCAGGTTGTAAAGAGTTTAAGTACTAGCCTGGGGCGAGAGTCAGTCAATGAGAACCACCATGGGCCCTTGGTCCCTGGACTTCCAACTAGCTGTTCATTTCACCAAAGAAACTGTCAAGGCAAAAGAAGAAAAAAAAAATAAAGGCGACGGCTTAGATTCTCTTTCCTAAGCCCCGTGTCGAAGATGTGCACCATAATACAATAACTGATTAAGTGCAGGGAGTGATCTGCGCCGGCTTAGGGAATCTGCAAAGAACAGGTCACATCACAAAACTGTCCCCCCTCAAGCCACTTTAAAAAACATGTATATATCACTTCCTGGGTTAAATATAGACTGTAACATAAGGGAAAGAAAAAAACTGTTACTCTAAGGGATAGGGGAGACAGTATCAATATGATTTGCCCTGAACGGTTATGAAGAATTAACATCAAGTGTCCTCCAGAAACTGCTAGACACAAACGCACAAAACAGAAGGAGTTACACTTCTTGTTGGTATTTCAGGCTGTTAATGGAAACAATATACGTTTATGTGCCCACGTATACACATGTGTGTAGAAGCGTGTATGTGTTATATATATATGTGTATATAACACATAGCCATGCGTACACACCTAATGCAAACACATATACGGTACACCCAAATGCAGGGTCTTACCTGTATGTAACACATATAGATGTCACATATATATATAAACACCTAATGCCTCTGCATAATGCATATAGGTATATGTACACCATATCTTTCCTATATCAAAATATACCCCCTTGAATCACCTTTTTAATGTTTATTTATTTTTGAGAGACAAATCGTGAGCAGGAGAGGGGCAGAGAGAGGCAGACACAGAATCTGAAGCAGGCTCCAGGCTCTGAGCTGTCAGCACAGAGCCCAAGTGCAGGGCTCAAACTCATGAACCATGAGATCGTGACGTGAGCTGAAGTCGGCCGCTTAACCGACTGAGCCACCCAGGCATCCCTCGAATCACCTTCTTAGGGGCCGGTCCAGCCACAGCTGGCGGAACCGAAAGATTATTAACGTTTGCTCTGGGGACAACGGATTACCCTTAAAGGTAACATGCTCTCCTTTTCCCAGAGGTTTCTAAAACCACAATAAGCATATGTATCGGCAGCAGAGGCTCACACCCACCCAACTTCTGGCCCAGTAATTAGCACAGAGCAACAGTCAGTAAATGCTAGGCGCTGAGATTGTTTGCTTACTCGATTATTATTAGGGACGCACGTGGCAGCCTCACAGCTGGTAGAGCGTGCGACTCTCCATCTTGGGGTCGTGAGTTCGAGCCCCACGCTGGGTACAGAAATTACTTAAAAATTTTAAAAGCTTCAGTATTTATTCACCTACTAAAGATACATGTGCTGGGCACTGGGAATACCGTGGAGAATGGCATGGACTGCACATGGACAACAGCAGATAAATGAGTAAAATACGCTAGGCAGTAACACTGAGTGAGGGGGTCCCTGGGGGAAGGCAGATTACAATTTGGGGCTACACGGGTCAGAGGAGGCGTCCTCGTAAATGGGGGTTAGCCGTCAGGATGTCCACGGCAGAAGATTCCAGAAGAGGCCAGTGTGGGCGGGCATCTGCTGACGGGTGGGGGTATGGAGCAGAGTGGCTGAGGACAGGAGACCTGGGAGGACCAACCCCCCGCCCCCCTCGGGACGCGCACTTTGACCTCGAAGCTGCTCACAGCTGGGAGAAGAGGCCCTGCTTGCTCTCACGGTGACACACGTGGACTGCTGAGCTGACCAGCTAGGAGGGGACTCGAGACAGGAACAGAGACATGGGGGGGGGAGGTTCCTGTGGCAGCCCGGCCCAGAGAGGACGGCGGCAGACCCAGGGCGGCCTCGGAGGTGGTGAGAGGGGTGCGGCTAACGGGCCAGTGATGCCGCCTACTAAGACGGACGCGGTGGGGTAGGCTTGGGGACCAGGAGGGTGTCCAGGACTCAGGCGGGGGCTTCAGACACGTCCCCTCGCTCAGCCTGCACGACAGCGCTGGGACGCGCTGCCGCCTCACTCCCGTTCCACAGGAAGGAGACGGCGCCGCCCCGGCAGGCTGGCAACCTGAGCACATCCGCTCGGTTAGCGCGGCGTCTGCAGGGACAGGCGATCTTCGGCCGGTAAGACCCCCCGCGCCACCGAGTGCCTGACTGTCGCTGTCGCGGTGCCGACAGGCTGGTGGGGGACAGAGGCGGGGACTTCTACGTCAGACTGTGGGTAACCGCAGACTCCCCCTGGTGGTTTGGGAGAGACCACCGGGGGGGGGCGTGCCATAAAACAGAACCCAATACGGCTTAAACACCCACTCGAACGGAGATTGCACACACCTGAGCGCACACGGAAACCGATCCCAAGGGCTACAAACCCATTATGTACGTTTGACAACAGGACAGCTGACTTTTGTTTTCTTTTTGTTTCACTTCTAATCTGCCTAGAGGCAAGCCCCATCACTTAGTTTTCTTTAGCGTTATAAATAAAAAT
Source organism: Paradoxurus hermaphroditus (assembly GCA_004024585.1). Taxonomy (NCBI): domain Eukaryota; kingdom Metazoa; phylum Chordata; class Mammalia; order Carnivora; family Viverridae; genus Paradoxurus; species Paradoxurus hermaphroditus. The sequence continues at coordinate 12,278 of PITB01028862.1, forward strand.
TAATTCATGAAAACGGTTACCTACGGTGCCTATGTGCTTTTATTTTTGCCCTCTTCCCCTCTTCTCCGAAGTCTTGGCTGACAAACCTCTGACAGCATTTATGTTCACTCAAAACCTAAATTGCTGTGATTCTAGAATATACAGAGTTCTGCAGGGTGAATCTAGTTTCCCCATAATTCCTAGGACTTAGACCGGCATCTAGGTCTTCAGAGCTAACCTGGTTAAACATGAGAAAGTAAGAGCCACCTGTCAGCCACCGTGGGCATGAGAAGTGAGGCAGAGCCGGCACAGAGTCCCCTGCCCAGCTCCCAGAGTGACGGTCCCTTCCTCTCCAGGGAATCCCCCCCCACCCCCGCCCGCCGTCAGAGGAGGTGAGCAGGGGCCCTCGGAAGCCTGGGAGGTCAGGATCGCGGGGGAGATACCGGGACAGGAAAGGAAAGCAAACAGGGTCTCAGCCCCGGCTCTGCAGCCCAGATTGGAGGGCGGGTCGGAATCAAAGGGGAGAGAACTTGCCAGAAACAGAATGTTAGCGAGTAAGGGTGGGCGCCCCTGGTCAGCGGTCTCCAGTGGAAAATCGTGACTGAAGCGGGTGGCCGAGGGGATCTCCCAGAGCGGCGGTGAGCAGGGCCCACGTGGGAGGAGACAGGGTGGCACACGGCTAGTGCCTTTCCTACAGAGTACGGTGGCACAGCAGGATGTGACCGCTGACGGGGGCGGGGCCACCCGGGGCAGGTGCGTGTGTCCCCACACGGTGGGCTAGGACGCGTAAACCTTGCTACTCAACACGTAACGGATCCGTCTTCAGTCTGTCTGTCTGTCCTACGCACGCCAACTCGTGCCGCCACATTGGCTAAGAAAGTGCGTCTCAACAGGACAGGAGCCTTCCGGCCCCAACTCATTCCCTGCGGGACCTGCGGCGAGTCGACCCCGAGAAAGGAGAGCCACCAGTTAGGCTCAGGACTGACGGGATTAAATGACAGGACGCACACAGAAGCCACCTCTTGGGCTCGGCTGGTTTGGAATCTGCCACCTGGATGGGGTGACGAGGAGTGCTGGCAACGTGGATGCGAGGTGCGGCAGGGACCGGGGACCCCGGTCCCGGATGCGGCCCGTGCGCAGAGGGGAGGGGAGGCGGGAAGGGTGGGCCCCCGAGCTCTCGTCTGGCTTTACCGCTGGGGGGGAACACGGCAGCCGGCCAGCCAATTAAATAAGGGGCAGGTGCCCCCCAAAGCTGTGATGGCTCGGGGGACTTTGTGTCCTCCGAGCTGTGCTCCTGGACAGTCTGGACAGCGCACACTCTCGACAGCGGCCGTGTCCCGGTGAGGACGAACGACGCCCCGCCGGACGGGACCCTCCGCCAGGTCCCCGGGCACAGTACCTCCCGACGGGCAGCTCGACGGAAACTTGAAGAATGAACTCTGTTGCCTGGAACGTGGGGAGACCAGCGTCATCGCGGACGCTCGCTCTGAATGCAGAGCTCTGAAGAACCTCATCACGACCCCCAAGACCCGGCCAGACGCCAACGGAAGCTGCGGCCACGAAGGACCTTGGGGAGTACAGAAGAGCAACGAGACGCTCGGTGTGAGGAGGAGCAGGAGCAGCGCCGGTGAAATGCGGGGAAACGGAAGGGGAACGCCGTAGGCTTCCAGGCAACACCGCTGCCCTCATACGAGGAGGAGGAGGAGGAGGAGGAGGAGGAGGAGGAAGAGGCCGGACGAAAAAGATGGTGACTCGGTTTGGGACAAGTTGAGTTTGTAGCAGCTGAGGCCACAAAAGTCACAAGCATTTCTCTGGGGGCTGGGAGACCCTCGACTGACTTGGAGGTTCTGCATCTTGCTCCTTGGCCTTCTTCTCCGTCAGGGGCTCACAGGTCCTGGGGGCTCAGCCACACGTATCCCACACAGGAGCCACCGTGCTAGCCAGGATGCGGCCACGCACAAGGAAGCCTACCACACCTGTCGAGGTGACATGTTTTCTGTCCCACTTCCTTAAAACAAGGGCTCCCTGTTTCGCAGGGAGGCCTGACACCAATGCAGATTTCCCAGGGGGTTTTCCCAGACGGGCTTGGGGACGCACCCGGCTTCCAGTGACGGCACCTCTCAGTCAGTCTACCACCCTCCACAGCTTCAGCCTCTGACCCCGCCCTGAGGAGTGGAGGACACAGAAGCAGGAAGGAACAGGCCGACGCCTTTGCAGGGCTCTGGGACTTTTTAAACCTTTATTTATTTTTGAGAGAGAGAGAGAGAGAGACAGAGAGCGCGCAAGCAGGAGAGGCGCAGAGAGAGAGGGAGACACAGAATCCAAAGCAGGCTCCAGGCTCTGAGCCGTCAGCACAGAGCCCAGCGCAGGACTCGAACCCACGAACCATGAGCTCACGGCTCAACCGACTGGGCCGCCCGGGTGCCCCAAAGGGCTCTGACACTCTCCAAGTCAAACGCCCCATGGAATTACTGGCCGAACGGGCCTCACTCCTGCGAGCTGTGTAAAATGTGTTCCTGCGGGGAGAGGGGCAAGACTCGGCAGTTGAGCACAAACACAGTGAGAGGTTAGCTCTGTTACACAGAACATTCCAGAACCAGAAGGATCCGCTTCCCTAACACGCTGGATAAATAAAACCGCTATGCCACAGGAGCCAAACCCTGGAAACGAGGGGTCTGTCTGACTCCACAGAGCATCTGAGTCTTCTTCATGCGGCCAGGGGAAGGGAGCGGCTTCGTCCCCACCCACTCCCGCCCTCTTCCGCCTCCTACACACCCGCTGGGCCACACACTCAGGAGAGGCCTCCCGAGGAGGGACATGGAGAGTGGGGGACGCGCCCGGCAGGACAGGTGGACCGTCACGACCCCTGTCACAGCCGGCCCCCCTCTCCCGCGTCCCTCATCTGCCAACACGGACTCTTGAGAGAAGACTTCAAAGAATCTTCACTCGGATGTACTCGGGACAAACGACGTTTAAACATCACCGGCCCACTCAATAATGTCAGAAACGGGCGCCCGGGAGGCTCAGTCAGTTAACCGTCCGACTTCGGCTCGGGTCACGGTCTTCCGGTTCGTGAGCTCAGGCCCCACATCAGGCTCTGCACCACTAATGCAGAGCCTCCTTGGCATTCTCTCCCTCCCTCTCTGTTCCCTCCCCTCTTGTGCTTTCTCTCTCTCAAAATACATACACTTAAAAAAAAAAGAAAGAATGTTAGAAACAAATGAAACACAGTTGGATAGGATAACAGAAGTGCTCTGGACTAGGAGGCCCTGAGTTTGTGAGGAAAACAAAGCTCTGGAGACTCAGAGATCCGCCCACACCACCCAGCACGCGGTAGCTCGGTGGGGGGCCGGCACCCACAGACCCGCCGCCGCTGCTGAGAGAGTTAAACACACAAATGACTACAGCCCTGGCAAGAAGTAGCAGGAAAACATGGAAGCAGAGAGCTTCAAGAGAAACAGGTTTCAGAAGCCCCAGCCGAGAGAAATGTAAATAATAATATACTTACAGAAATAAGCCCTACCGCTGGGATGCTGCCCAGAGCAAGAAAACATTACTTAAAAGTCATGGTTCGAAAAAAAATTAATTAACTAAAAATTAACGAAATAAAAGTGAAAGATTTGAACTTGTACGTGGTGTGACTGACCTACAATGTTTTATTCTGGGGCAGCGGATTATTCACTGGCATGTGCAAACTTTTATGAAAAACCAGAACGCAAACTCAGAATAAACAAAATAACGAAGATCAGGGACAACCCAGGAACTCTACCGGCGTTTCTTCTAAAGGGCTTTTGGGCCCAACGAAAGTTTGGAAGTCACAAGCAGGTGTGAAGTTTGGCGGCTGGAGAATGCAGTCAGCAAGTTCTGAGCACCTCACACTTCCGGAGTCTCTCCTACCTCCTCGGCCTGTTAAAACTAAGCAAACCAACCACAGTCTTCTACCAAATCAAATGCAGCCCAGACCACGGCTTCTGTTTCAAACCCGGCGTACTGTGGGATCGCCGAGCCAACCCCAAAAGAAACACTGGCCACTTAAACAGCTCCCTTGACGAAAGGCTCAGACTGTCCTTTCCCGGCACACGGAGGGGAACTGCATTCATCGCCACGTGCGATGCGTAGATCCACACAACTCCTAAGGTGGGGAAACAGGCCAGGGAAAAACTCGTCGTGTCTTGGATCAAGGTCCACACGGATTCTCGCTCAGCATCTTGTCTCCCTGATTTCCGAAGATCTCCTGAACTGAATCCAACCACGCCGTGGGTCACGAAACACAGTCCCCTGGACGGAAACACAAATCGGTTCCCAACTGCCACGCGTGGAGCCTAACGACGTCCGGCTCATGGAGAAACCAGATGACAGGGGCAATGTGGGTGTTTCGTCGGCCACGGGCAACTCAGGCCCTTGCCCGAGGGGCTCTGGACCGGGTGCAGAGCTTGGGACCCGAAAGCCACCTGGCATCCAGCCGCAACTCAAAGGAGGTGCCTACGTAAGATCCTGGGACGCCGGAGTGGAAGGCCACACGTGACTCGTGGTGCTGCACGTGCCGGACGGCAGAGAGCCCTGCGGGTTCCGTGCATGCCACCCCCCTACGCGAAGTCCTCTCCTGAGCTGTCGTCTTCCCAACAGCCCAAGCCCCCCGGGAACGGCTGTCCTGCATTCGGGGTGCAAGATGTCTTCAAACCCCTACTGCTAAGGGTCCCAGGGTCTGACTGCGGGGAAAGCTACGCAGCCATTCACGGCGCACAGGCCACGGTCAACGGTTTCTCTGGTGGGTTAACGGCACCCAGATTGGGAGGCGTATCTGCCATTCAGCAGCCTGTGCTCTCTGGAGGGACGGGAGGGTCTTCTCTCCGGTGGAAACGGAAGACCACCACCCCAACAGCCCTATTCATCACTCTGTATGAACCTTGTACAAAATGGGCAGGAAACGGCACTTCCGTCCAGCTGCCGGCGCCCCAGTGGGTTCCGCAGGGTGTGTGGTTACAAAACAACCCCCAAAGGATCGGGTCTGCGTCCCCGCCCCCTCCTCCTGCCTGTGAATGTCAAGGCCAAGTAACCTGCCGGCAGACCCCCCACCCCCCCCACTTCGATCTTGAGTCCCGGAACTTTCGCTTTACTTACTTGTATTTTAAGAGCAGCCACTGAATTAACCAGAGTCCTACGAGGATCATGCCGTTAATCTCGCAGATAGAAAAGGCCCACTGCACGCGGTTAAAATGGTCAAAAAAAGTGTCCGGTAGCGGGGGCTGCACCTCCTTGGGAGGGACTCGCTCGTGGACGACCGAGATCATCACCGTGGTGAGCACGAAGCAGGAGAGCGCGTACAGGAAGGCCAGGCAGGTCTTGCCCCACTCCATGGGGTACTGGGAGCGCTCGGGCTCGGGCATGGGGATCTTGATCATCTCCTTCCGGTAGCCGTTGGGCACCCCGTTGGGCTTGGCCTGGAGGCCGAAGCCGCCGGCCGGGCCGGGGCCGGCCGCGCCCGCGCCCAGGTGCCCGTTGGCGTGGCCGTTCTTGTGCGCCTCCATGTGCTGCTCCACCTTCAGGGTCTCGATCATGTCCAGGAGCCGCTGCCCGCTGTCGGCCGACACGCGGCACAGGGGCGGCCGCGCGAAGTCCTCCCGGGTCAGGCCGATCAGGTCCCGGCCCGTGAAGTGCTCCAGGGGCTCACAGTACTCGGGCATGGCGTGCTCCAGCAGCCACTCTGCCACCTTCTTGGGGGACCAGTACGCCACCTCCTTCATGGTCCCGGCGGGCGGGGGTCAGCGGTCCCGCGGCGGCGCGCCCATGCTGCCCGGCCTCATGCCGGGGACGTGCGAGGCCAGACGCGCGGGGCTGCTCTCGCAGCCCGCACGCAGCTCTCCGGGGCTCGGGGCGCCCAAGCGCGCTCACCTCATGGTGCACTGGGGGTCTTCCTTCTGCGGAGGCAAGAGACACAGTCAGGAGCGGGCCGCACGTCCATCCCCGCGGGGCGCCCCAGAGAACCACCTACCAGGGGGAAAGGCACAGCGCGCACCCGGAGAACCGCCTACCGGAGAAGGTATAGCGTGTACCTGGAGAACCACCTACCCGGGAAGGCGCAGCGCGCACCCGGAGAACCGCCTAAGTGGCGCAGCGCGCACCTGGAGAACCACCTACCCGGGAAGGCGCAGCGCGCACCCGGAGAACCGCCTACCGGAGAAGGTATAGCGTGTACCTGGAGAGCCACCTACCCGGGAAGGCGCAGCGTGCACCCGGAGAACCGCCTAAGTGGCGCAGCGCGCACCTGGAGAACCACCTACCCGGGAAGGCGCAGCGCGCACCCGGAGAACCGCCTACCGGAGAAGGTATAGCGTGTACCTGGAGA
>PITB01028863.1:0-18633 GCA_004024585.1 Paradoxurus hermaphroditus
GCTGGGACTAAAACACGAGACAGGTGTGGGTGGAGATTATAGGAGAGTGAAAAGTAGTTTGAAGATGGAGGGAGTGAATATAACAGATTAAAAGGTTTCAGGTTTATAACAGATAGAATCAAAATAAGTGCTTAGTTAGGTTTTCCTGGAAAACTGACTATAAGAAATGGTTATAAATATTAGAGTAAGAGTATTAAGTCCAAAGCTGTGAGGGTTTGAGATGTTATCCTATTTTCAAGCTAACCAGTTAGCCTGACACCGTTTCTCTTGCTTTCTCTCTTTCTCTCTTTGTCTCTTTCTCAAACACAAACACACACACTCTCACACACACACTTTTTACACACGTACACAGGTAGGAAACTCAGACCTCTGCATCAGAGAACAGACTTTGTGTTTCCTCACAGATCAATCTTATTAGCACTGGATTCCCATGATGCAATTTCCCAAGGGGCCAGACATTGAGACCCAGATATCACCCGTGTGTGTGGTAGGAATTGTAGCGCTGCAGAGGTATCACAAAATAAGGAGCCTCAGAGCACATACAAGGTAGCTGGCACATCTACTCTTCCTCCCTTCCAGAGAGAGAGAGAACTGAGGGATTTTCTCTGGAATGTAAACAAATCCTCTCTGAGGAGGATAGAAAATGTCTCTTTCCTGAAATGTTAGTTAGCAAATGACTCCAGAGCAAAACCGATCTCCAACTTCCAAATCATGCTTATGATTTAATCATTCTGTCCTGACCAGGAAGAAACATGAAAATATTTACAGAGAGTAGAGTTGTTTCAAAAATAATGAAAATTTGTTTGGCAGCATGATTCAAAATGGGTTGCTTCACATGCCAAGGGGAAAAAAAAGAAACAAAACTGGATAATAAACTCTTAGAGGATGGGGATGATTTCTATGTTTTTATAACCTCTCTTATAACCCAACATTGTTTTAGAAGTTGGTAATATTTAAATATAGAATATAACAATTTAGACAGGCCAACTCCATCTTTTCACCCAACTCTATTGTAACATATTTTGGATAAACGTGGTTCATGGAATTCAACTACAAAGTAATTTCACTTTGTCTTCCACCATTCCTTTAAAACATTTTCTGTGGGATATTTACCCACTACCTCTGGGTAAAAACTCTGGAATTCCTTGTTTTTCCCCCGTCATTAAGCAAAAATCTTAAATTTAGTAAATATTAATAAAAATAAGCATTAAGTTACAAATAACAATTTGAACTCCCTACTTGGAATGTTCAGTCATCTGTAATATTCAGTGTGTCCAATTTTATTCAAAATAAGAGCTTTTCTTTCTCCTCTCATGTATAAAAGGCTGAATATAGCCAGTGATGTCCAGAAAAGGGAAATGGTTACTTATTGCTTTTGGCGTTATTCACCTCTAAAACTGAACTGTTTTATTTCTCCAGAGTTGAAGCTGGAAAAGAAAAGTGAGAGAAATAGTAAATATTTTGCTTTATCAGCAAGTTTCACAATTGCTGGGTCCTATAGATAGTTAAAGCTGAATTTATCTTCAGTGGCATGTTCCTGTGTATGGGGATGGGGAGTTCTTCGTAGATGTATCATTACTGGAGTTGTCTTAACTGCATCCGTTGCAAATGCCCTCTTAATTCCACTGGTTGCTTCCACGGTGCCTAGAAATGTTGTAATTGACTTATGCTTCTGCCAGTTGTGTAACCATTTTAGTTACGGTCCTATTTCACAGTCCCTAAGGCAAACCCAGGCTTATCCTTAAGTGTGGCACATCTCTGATTGATGAACTCTCACAAATCCTTTGATGCAACTGGGGATTGAAAGTAAGAGCAGATCCCATTGGGCCACTTTTCCCTGACTCATCTCTCAACATTGAACTAGCAGCCCATCTTGCCTTTTGATTTCTCCAGCAAAAGCAAGGAACCAGTCTGCCCTATGTCACCTCTGCTTCCTCACACTGAAGGGGGCAAATACTAAAACCTCTAACCTCCTTAAGGCCTTTCTCTTTTAGCATGAGGTAGAGAAACAATGTTTATCTTCTCAACCACTTGGTGAAGTGGAGTCACAGGGACTTCCTGCAAAGGAATCCTCCTTGCAAATCCCCTTTTCCAGCATTCATCCCAACTATAGCTTCAATATGAATCAGGGGTTTAAGACTGATTCTCAGCTACCTGCATTAGACCATTTTGTAAGGCAGTCTTCTTTAAAATATAGAATGCAATGTCCTCACTCTTTTAGCCTAAACTAAGCCAGGAAGTGCCCTATTTAACTTCCTGTTATTATGCTATAGGCACCTTAAATATAGTAATTTGCTCTTGTATTCTGTTTTACAGCACAATCTGCTGGGTTTTCAAATGATAACAAATAGTTGTCTGTGAACTAATAAGACAATTGTTTCAAATGTGTTTGAATAATTTTATAGTAAAAATGCTATTTGTAGACATGTGTTGAGGACTCCCTCTATTTGGAACACAGGCTTTGTCGTGAATATTTCAGTTCTTCCTTACTTGCTGTGTCAACTTGGGTACATAACATCTTTTTCTGAGCTTCAATGTTCTAATATACATAGCTGGGATGAAACTATTTTACAGTGTCTTTGTGAGAATTCCATACGATATATGTAAGGTTGACAGGGCCTGGCACAAGGCAGCATATAAAATATTGCATATTTTGCTACTAACGTTTCCCACCAAATTGAAATTCTGATATAGGTTGCAAAATGTAGTTAGAATTCTGTCTCCATTTTTGCCCTGCTAATCTTTCAGTGCAAAACTAATAAAGGTGAAAATCAAGGTGGGGAAGAGACAGAACATAAAAGGGAATGGATATTTCTCCTTCTAGATTATCACTCCAACAAGTAATTCAATGTTGGCTATATCTCTGGTTATTATGACTTTGAAAAATTCTTTATAAAACAGTTCATAATATATATAGCCTAAAGTAGGTATAAATTGAATTAAGAAAAAATTTTAAAAATACTTGAGAAAATGAAAATTTTCAAAACCAGAATTTGATAAAAATAAAGCATAGTTTTTAAAAACATGATTTTAAAATATCATATTCAGATATTAACTTGTGAAATATCAAATTATATCCTTTGTGTCAAACCCAGGAAAATAAAAACCAAACATACATTTAAGCTCTAAAAAGGACAATTATTTGCAATCAATATTACTTCAAAGAATAACTTTTTTGGAAATGAAACTCTAGATATCTAGATAATTATTTTTCTCACTCTGAGATGTACTAGATTATTGTTATAATATCAAAAAAGTATGATTAGCATTTTAGGAAATGTGATGTCACTTATTACTATGTATGCAAGATAATAATTAATATTCAAATAAAGATACATATATATTGTAATGCCTGTAAATAGGAGCTAGAAAACAAACCTATAGCAGTAAAGTAGAAAAAAGATCTCAGATGCTGCATTTCTCTATAATAAAGCTATGAAGCCTTTTAGTTACAGCTAAAACATTCTACTTTAAGTGGCTTTTATCATGTGGAAATGTCTAAAAGAAACATTTTTTTGGTGTGTGTGTGTGTGTGTGTGTGTGTGTGTGTGTGTGTGCTCAGATCGTCATGAAGGCCAAGAGCTTTTTAATGCAGAGGCCATAATTTGAAAGGTGAAAAAGAAAGCTTTTAAGCTTGTGAGGGCTTAGGTTTTTCAGAGAGAGTTGCTAACATTTCCAAAGTATGATTTGATAGACTCTGTGTTCTGAATAGAGATATTTTATAGTTACATTTATACAGCATAACAAAACACCTTGAAAATGCTTTCTTCTTATTATTGTTTTAAATATATGTAAGAAAATTCTTTACTGTGAATTAGTACCATCACCTAGCAATGATTTGCTAATTTGATAATAAAACATATCAAATTTTTAACAATTGTAACAATAATATAAACTAATATGTATTATATACAAATTCAACATATTCCATTTTAATCTTTAAACCAGTCCTAAGAGAACTGTTTGCAATGACAGAAATGTTTTTTGTACTGTACAATATGGTAGCCACTCACCACATGTGACTATTGAACATTTGAAATTTAGCTAATATGTCTTTGGAAATGAATTTTAATTTATTTAACTTTAATTAATTTAAATTGGAATTCAAATCACCCTATGTTATCAGTACCTTCTGGGTTGGACAACACACCTTTAAAAACGGGACTACATACATCAGAAATCTGATTATCAAAGGTATACCTTGCAGTGGACATCACTCGTCAAATCCTCCTTGTAATTTCTAAATTATTCATTAATTTTTCAAAATTGTATGAAGTAACATCACTAGGTAAAGCATGCCCTTATCCGGTCTCCAATCTGACAAAAGGAATTGTGAATTGCATAACTACTTACCCTCTGATTTTCCCAGCTTCCGGCACTGTGTGCAGCCATAGGGCAGACAGGTGCTCTGCCACCTGTCCTCTAGATGGTACATACGTTATCTCAGCGTATCCCACAGTGACTGGTCTAGAAAGAACTTTGTGACTGTGACAAACACTTACAAACATGCTTCCTGTTTTGTCACCTGCTCCACTGGCCCCATGAAGTTGAACTCCCTTGGAGCAGTGGGTGGAACCAGCACACCCGTTCACTCCCCTGTGCTACTTAGCGACCACTGCTAGCAGTTCTGCCAGGCCCCATTGAGCCATTGCATCCACCCTATGCAAATGTGTGCCACGATCAGTATGGAAATGTGTGAATATTTTAACAAATGGTGCCAACTTTGTTGATCATAATCACTCATTATATAGGCATAGGAATTACTGTTTTTCTAAAAAAAAATGTTGATTTTTTTTTTCCTGGCGTGTATCACTGTAGATATTAGCAGGGATTGGATTTTAGTTTTGTATATATCACTTAAAAAATGCATACATGATTTTGAGGCGCTGCTTATGGTTAAGAGGAAGAATGAAAAATGAGGGGGGAAAAGCATGTTTACCCGGTAGAAACAACACCTTTTAACTTTCTGTCTGGATGATTTCAGTTTGGTTGATTTATTAATACATTTTGACTTTTCTGATGTAGTTTAACATCTGTTCAATTATCATATTCTTAACACACATTTCCTCAGCATGTTTTCTGCTGCATCTTCCCTTTGTTTTCTTGGACAAATTGAGCGATGTTGATTTCACTTGGGATGTGCAGTATTAAAGGTTAAGTGGAGATTATGCAAGTGAAGTAAACCATCAGAAAAAAATTGGAGAAGTTCAAAGGAAAATAATGGGGAAAAAGGTGTTCAACAAAAAGAGAAAGAGTGGTAAGAAAGTAAAAGAAACCATATTATATAAAATCTAGTGTTTGTGTTTTTTACTGATCTGATTTTTTTTCATAAAATTTTGTCATTCCAGTACAAATCTGGTAAATATAACACCACTGTTACCTTACTTTGATGAAAAAAAAATCATAGTACTGAAATTATGCTGCCTGAGAGAATTTCCCATTTTCATCTTTCTGTGCTTTCTCCAATTACTTAATTTGCAATATAATCTCTTAACAGATTTGGCTTGAGTTTCTCATTTTCTGAATAAAAATTAACCTTGTTTTTGACTTTGAAAGCTTTCTCAAGGTCTCATGTCATTCATTTTATAATTTGTACCTTTCAATTTTTCATCTTTATCTTTTCATTTTTTGCATAGCCTCTAATAGACAATCACATAATAAAGACAAATATGGGATCCAAGCTGGAATTCAATTTCTGTATATTCTCTTTCTCTCCCTCTCATTGTGAGAAATGAAACTATCAAACTAACCATTGATATAGAAAGCTTATGTTCATGGCTAATATCAAGCCTGTATTTAACAGGGTATAATTATTAAATAATGACCTAAGCAAAACACATGCACATGCATAGCTTGCCCGTTTGACTCAATATGTAGGATCTATGGGTCACTTTTACTACCAATTAATTTTATTGACAAGCTTTACTATACGGAATCAATTAAAGTTCATATTAAATTTTGTACAATCCTTAATTATGTTTCATTTGTTAATGCAAGTTACTGTGGACACAAAATATAGAGAAAAAGATTATAAATTTCCTTTACAGAGATGTTTGAATGAAATCAGTTTCAGTATCTTGAACTGGAAACTCCTAACAATATAAATGTGATTTCAGTTGCTATCATTTCCTTAATTGCATAATGAAATGCAATGGGAAGATTTTACATGTGAAACAGTAGAGACGAATCTAAGAGGCAGAAAATGGCAGGAAGGACACCCAATATTTAACTATAGCTGTGAAAACTCTCATCAAGACTATGGAAATCTATTCTTTGTATTTACTTAGAAATGTAATACATTTCAATCTTTAGAGTCTAAAGCTTGACTCTCAAACTTTAGAAAAAATTTTCTTGTTTTTAAACTTTTAATGTTAATTTACTAGAGAGAGAGAGAATACAAGCAAGGGAGAGGCAGAGAGAGAGGGGAACAGGGTATCTAAAGTGGGCTCTGCACTAATAACAGCGAGGCCAATGCAGGGTTCAAACTCATAAACCAGGAGATCATGATCTGAGCTGAAGTCAGGCACTTTACCCACTGAGCCACCCAGGTACCCTAGAAAGACTCTCTTTATCCTTATATTTCTCCCACCATATTTCTTCAATAATCAGAACTATTTCCTGATGTGAGAACATAAAATTAAACTGAGGGAGTAGAACATCATTTATAGGTATCTTTATTTTTTTTTAGGTTTAGGTTTGTTTATTAATTTGAGAGAGATAGAAAGAGTATGGGTGTGAGAGGAGAAGAGAGGGAGAGAGAGTGAATCCTAAGCAGGCTACACATGGCCAGCACAGACTCCTATGTGGAGCTTGATTCCATGACCAGGAGATCATGACTTGAGCCAAAATCAAGAGTCAGATGCTCAGCCAACTGAGCCACTCAGGTGCCCCAATTGTAGGTATTTTTAAAACATGATATTGCTTACTGCCTCTTTAATTACCTTTACATATAGTAAACATTAACATTTAGTACCTGTATATGACCATAATTTCATCAGGTTTTACACACACACACACACACATACACACACACACACACACTTTATTTATGACTAAAAAATATTTTCCCCTACATGGTTTTTACATTTAAATTTTTGCTATGCTTTTATTCTGATGGGCTTTGTAGCACATCACATAGAACAAGAAACTGGTAGAGAATTATTTCCATATGTAGTACCAACCCCCAAACACCTCGGGTAATTATTAGAATAGAGTGAAGGGAGGTTGTAATGGATCAAGCTATCCTATTTTAACTGTACTGATTATATTTCACTGGTTACATGGGCCCCTTGTGGATTGTATGAATTAATATGCCTCCAAAAAGGAGCTGCCTCACCCTTCTCAAAGAGCAGAGTTAGTTTCTGTATTTTATGCTATCACTTCATAACTTAATGAATGAAAGTTAATTCTCTCCATGATTATCTATAACTCAGGCAAATCCCATATGCATATTACTGAACCAAAAGTATCAGGTATCACTATGTTCTTATTACCGCCTTAGTTTGCTAAGTCTTTAAAAACAACCTGAATTTGAAAATGTCATCACAAACTTGTGTGTTTAATGAATCTTACTGAAGTAATTACTCATCACATTCCCTTCAATATTTATTTATTATGGACAGAGAAACCACACATGTTTATGTTGATATAATACAATCCTTATGATTAGGTTTTTTTAAATTCATATTTGTTTTGTTTTCTACGGACTTATTTTTCTTTCTAAGGAAAAGTTCTTTAATTTAACTATACAGCATGAATTGAGTTTCAGTGATGATTAATTATATAAGCAACAGCTTCACTTAAACTGCCCTGACCACACCTAGCAACTTGAAGTTGCTAAAATAGAAACCACTTTCTTAACAAAGTAAAAATTTTACAGCATATTTAATTTAATTAAGATATTTTAACATGAGATGTGTACTGTTTTAATGGAAAGTCTTCTAGAGCAAACTTCATAAGTGGAATTTCTAAATAAGATTTGAATAATATGAGGCACAAATCTGAATAGACAGATGTGGAATAACCATATGAGAGAGTTCACCTCAAAGATAAGTCCCTTGTTCAAGTTACAGTAATAAAAATAAACTGTAAAGGTTTTATTTCTCTAATTTCTTCAAGATTTTTTCATCTGACTCAGAATTATTTTTGAGCTTTTACTGCGAGCAAGAGATTATTAAGTGCCGTGGATTGCTCTTCTAATATTGTGATATCTAATAAGACAAAGAATTATATCTAACATGCAAAAAGAAAGATTTGACTCAGATTCCACAACTTCTTGTATATTAGAGAAAACAATGAATGCTGCTATTTCCCAGTCTGAATGTTTTTCATATTAATATATCTTGCCACCTCATGAACTGAAGAAGTGTTTATTCAACACGATGTTTTGTGCTTAGGAATCAGAATTAGGCATTGAGAAGTTGTATATTTGTAAATCATTTATCCCAATAATTGGACCCCAGTAAGCTTGAAAAATTTAATAAGAAGTGTCAGATTTCTAGGACAAAAGAAATATAGAGTAAGAGTTTACTGGTTGAATTTACTCAGTGTTTCATTTCTTAAACTAAAATGTATTCTACATCTATTTATAATATGCTACTCACTGGCTTAGGGACAGAGCAGGCCCTGGTGAAGAAGACTTTATTCCTCCACTCAAAGACTATATCAATTTGTAAGTGAGAATTCTATAAATAAAATTTATGTTAAAGCATAGTATATTCTGTATTACCGTGTGCCTAGAGAGCTTTAGAAACACAGAGAGTCTTTTGGGAGTTAGCAAGGAATATTGTGGTAGACAATTGTATGACAGATTATAAAGAACATGAAAACAACTTATGATGTTTCTAGAAAACTTTAATCATTGGATGTTTGTAGAATCTTTGCAGTAAATGAATTTGGAGACATTAAGAAGGAGCATCTTGTAGCTGCCATCATGATCATCCTCATTTTTACTTTACATGGATAAGCCAAATATTGTACTTAGTGTTGTTTTTTATTTTAGGGGTGGTGGTGTCCATATTTATTTAAACGTAGAGCTTTAAATGTTATTTTGAATCTTCATAACCAATAGGCACTGTCCTAAAGGATTGTTGAACTACATACTAAGTTGATTTTAAGGTGGGCCATGATAACTGACTGTGGTATGTAAGGTATATAGGAAAATACAAGGTTGAAGACTAGAAACTCTTCAAAAGATTCTTGAGAGTGCAGAACTCTGTTAATTTTTTTTTTACTGCTATGTATACAGCACTACAACAATGCCCAGCACATTAGTAGACACACGATAAACACTTTTTTTTTAATGTTTATTTACTTATTTTGAGAGAGAGCGAGCATGCATGTGCATTCATGAATAGAGGAGGGGCAGAGAGAGAGAGAATCCCAAACAGGCTCCGACTATCAGTGCAGAGGCTGATGCAGGGCTCAGTCTCACAAACTAATCATGACCTGAGCTATTATCAAGAGTTGGATGATTAACTGACTGAGCCACCCAGGCACCCAACTTATTAAAGAAAAAAATAGGTATCACAGTATTGCACTTCCTGGGTAGTAAGGCTATTGCTACTAGAAGGAAGCAGGAAAAACTTGTTCAAAAAATATTTAGAAAATATATCATCAGTGCAAACTTAAAAAAATAGATTGTGTTGGGTATGGAGAGGAAAATAAATAAGTAAAGGATGGTGGTCAGGTTTTTGATTTGAACTACTGAGTAAGATGTTGAAGTTATTAGGTGAAATAGGAAATATAGGGAGAGGATGTTTTAACTCTTAAAATTTCCTTGGAAGGTAATCGCCAAGCATCACTCATCCTACCTATAATTCCATAGGTTAAGATACATTTTGCCTGAAAAAACAATGCCTTCAGAAAAGCTACGTGCACTCATTCTATGACTCATATAGGTAAGCTTTCACTTCCCTTTTGAAAGAATATTCCAACTGAATATAATTATCCTTAACAGAAAAGACAAGAGAAAAATAAAGGCTTGTAGAGCTACTATTTTTATCATCTGGCAATTTTACTTTATGATATAAGTTTTGGGTAAATTCTTTTCTGTTCCTTTTCTCACTTTAAAACTTGTTTAAATGGCAGACTGTACCACATCATTCATAATTTTATGTTAATATTGTTAATTCATATAAATGCATTTTCTTTCTACTCCTTTTCAGACTTATATTGGTAATTTACTAAAGAAAGGCAGTGAGAACAAATTAGATACATTGTGGAGCTTAAATTGGCAATGCTTGTAATTTATTGGATGAAGAAAGTAAAGGAAGGTAGATTCAGAGAAAGAAATTTTAAGCAGTAGAAGTGAGGTGCACGTTAGAAAATAAAGAAACACAGAGAGTGTTCTGGGTTATTTTGTCTAAGTTTGGTCAAGCTACTTTTACTAGTTTCTTCATAAAGGAAATAGTTTTTTTGTGAACAAGCAAAAAAGCAAAAATGCATCTTTCATATAATATAATGGCTTCTTCCAAATTATTTCTGGAAATAGTCATGAAGAGGAAAGATGGTTTCATTGACAGGTTTTACAAGACATCATCAGTATATTCAATCTCTGGTGACATTGCTGTGCCCGCTAAACAGAAACCTTCTAATTGGTATCTACCTATATGTCCTGAGGATACTATTTCTCACTCTTTCTCCAAAATCATAGGACCATATGTTGCTTGCCCTGACCATACGTATTTATGGCATTCTCTCTGTTTTACTTGTACCTCAGTTGACATAATATTTTTCAACAAGTTCATATGTTACTTTTAAGGGATCTTAGTTCAACTCTTGTAGACAGAAAGAAACATTTCCTTGCTATGGTCATTCAGGATGAGATGGTGGCACCAGAGGTCTCAGTAACACCGCTTCAGGGAAATATTTCTAAGATCTGACACATTCAGTAGAGAAAAGGAAGATGAAAAGCTAGCCTTTTTTTCTGAAAATGTGATAAAAGCAACATCATACCACAAGAAAACTAACAGCGAATGAAGGTAGATCCACCTATGAGACCTACGGGTCAACACATATTCAAGTGCAGATCAGAGAATGAGCTTTCCCAGAAGAGGAAGCAGGAGATCTGAAAGAGATATCTTTTCATAGAAAGGAAGTGCTCTATTTAACAGAGCCTGACTTCAATATCAGTCAATTCAGGGGGTTCTACAGGGAGGAAGCATCTTAGCCCAGTGTCCAGAGAGAACAGGCACTTCCTGGACCTTTGAGTGAATGTGCCATGAGGTCATTTAAAAACAGCTACTCTTTCTTGGATGTATAACATTAATCATACCACTGGGGGGAACTTCTTTCTCTGGAGGGAAATTAGAATCATTATAAATATTTTTTAAAAGCCAACTAATGAAGCCCAATTGTAAAATAAAAATCATGGGTGTGTTCCTGAAACTGAAATATCATGACAGTTTATACGGAACACAAAACACATTCTAATGGGAGAAGGTCTCTTTGAGGACCCAAGTGATTGTTAATGCAAAGAAAATTCAGCATTGCTTTACAAGAAGGTACAAATTTTGAAAGTACATTTTTAGAGGGGGAAGAAAAAAGCTATAAAGCTACAGGTGTGAGAAGAGAACATAAGATCAGAAAATACTCCTGATATGAAGAAGTTATAGGGAAGCTAAAACCCCTTGAACCTGTCAAGAGTTCTATAACTAAAAACTTGTAGTAACATGTAAAATGTATAATATGGACTATTGTGTACTTAAAATTAATCTTCAAGTAAAAGGGTTCTATTCCACAAGTGATATAAAAATTAAAACATATTTTCCTTAAAAATCCCTTACATGATATTTTTTCTCTAAGATAACCCACAAAGTCTTATATGACTCAAAAAATAACTGAAATTAATTTATATATTCTTATTTCAACCTTCTTATTTTCATAATATTATAAAGATAATGTACTCCATCTAACTCTTTTGTTTCTCCTTCCATTGTTTTTATTTGCTAGTTAAAGAGACCTTGGTAATATCTTGCATTACTTAGCAGAAAGACATGGCCACAGAACTGGGGATGAATCTTCTGTCCTAACTTCTACCCTATGGATATGGAATTTTGGAATCTAAGTAAAAAGAGAAAAAAGAATTGAAAGAGAACTTTAAATTTTAGAATCATGGAAATTTATCTCCAAAGTCCATTGATTAAATATTCCATAATTTTATGTGAAGCCAATTTATAAAGTAGATTTCTGGTTACAAACATAAAAAACGTGGGTGGTTGAATTTTTGTGATTCATAGCAGAATCAAGTCATAGCAGAATATCATAACTGAATGCGGGTTCTTTTGGTTTTTTGGTTACAAGTCATAACAGAATCAGCAATCAAAAATATGTCAAAGATATGCTAAAGGATTGAATTATAGCAAAATGAAGTTTAATAGAAATAAATTTAGTATCAGACTCATATCCAAAAAATCCATCTGTACAGTGCAGTACGTGAGAGACCAGTGTATATACATTTAAATGTATTTGGAAGCATTCTGACTGTGAAGTAAATGTGAGCCAACTAGGAGATCTGGTTGCCAAATTGATACAGTCTTAGACTTCATTATTAGTACTAATTGGTGGGGAGTGGTGGTCCCACTCCACAATCTGTTGTCAGACCACAAATGGAACTCTGTGTTCAGTTTCGTTGTATGACAGTTTAAGAGGCAAAAACATGATGCATACTTGGAGGCGAGTAGCCAGTGCTCTGAATGGATTTGTAGCAGTAGCATATGAGGAATGATTAGAGGAGGCAGAAATATTTAATATGAAGAATGGAAAATTATGGGGCAGCAAATAGGCCCACGCTATGCACCTCAGGGGCCCCTAGCACTTTATGGAACCAAACCTCTCATAAATAATTCAAAATATAAAAGCCTTGATACACGAAAGATGCAAATGGAAGTCTAAAGTAATTCTATTTTTTCTACTACTCTTAATAATATTTTTGACACCTCGACACTCTAAGTTATTTCAGAAAACATTATTACATTTTTTTAACTTGTTTTGTTGGTATCCTACACACATATACAGAACATCCTGGAGATAGAGTGGACTGCTTGAGAAGGTCCAGAGTTTCCAATACGAGGAGTACTCAAACTATGAAAAAAAGCATATTTAGTATTCAAGTATTCAAAGTGTAGTTAAACAAGAAGACTGCCAAAGTTTCTTCTAAATCAAGCATTACTATTTCTGTTCCTAAATAATATTTTAGTTCCTATTATTTCACATTCATATATAAATTAAATCAATTACATAGAAACTTTCAGATCAAGTAAAACTGAGACAAATTAGGTTAATAAATGTTAGGGTCTATATTTACGAAGATGTTTAGGGAGCCGAAAGTGACAAAGTCACCTTTTCAATTCTGTATTAACCTTCTCACCAACGTCATGTTATTGAGTCGATATTTTACTCATAGACTGCTTTTGAAGATTATTGGTAGATCATGTCAAGTGAGCACACATGTACCATTTGAAAACTGGTAGATATATCATATTTTTCTACCCATTTTCTATCACAATTTGATATGTTGTCTCATTTTTTAGTAGAAATGCTTGTTTCAAGTACCCATAAGAAATAAAGTTTAACTCATTTAGAATGACTTAAATATATTTAGTCTCCAAAAGAACAGAAGTTGTGTTTTGTTTTGTTTGGTTTGGTTTGGTTTTTGTTTGTTTGTTTGTTTATTTGTATATTCTTGGGGAGAAATTCTAAGTTCAAAAAAAATCAATAGTTTTAGATCTTATTTCAGACATCAGTTGCTTCAAAAACAATAAAGAAATCTCCTATAGAAGTTTAGAATAACTAAAAAGCAATGGATAAGTTAGTATCCCTCTTCCCCTGTATCTTGGATGATTAAGTTTAGACTTAAGGTGTGCCCTAATTCTTATTTTCATTTAACTATTTTGATATATACCATAAAAAAACCACTTTAGGCTTAGCTTTTATTAATTTTTAAAAACAATATGCTAACCAATACATTAGAAAAATGGTGCTAGAAATTAAATTTGTATGACAAAGAATATTCCCTTTGAATCTGTACTCCTTAAAAGTGAATGAACAATATTTGATTATTTGTGTAAGCAGTGAAACATATGGGCCCAAACCTTAGATTTAAGAATTAGGGGTGCCTGGGTGGCTCAGTCGGTTTAGTGGCCGACTTCAGCTCAGGTCATGATCTCACGGTCTGTGGGTTCGAGCCCCACGTCAGGGTCTGTGCTGATGGCTCATCAGAGCGTGGAGCCTGCTTCAGATTCTGTATCTCCTTCTCTCTCTGCCCTTCCCCTGCTCACGCTCTGTCTCTATGTCTCTTAAAATTAAATAAATATTTAAAAAAAGAAGTAGGATTATATATAAGTAATTACATATAAGTAAAATATAATTTCTCCTTCCCATCCTCCTCTTACCACCCCTCCTCCTCCTCCTCCTCCTTCTTCTACTACTTCTTCTTCTTCCTCCTCCTCCACTACTACTACTACTTCTTCTTCTTCTTCTTCTTCTTCTTCTTCTTCTTCTTCTTCTTCTTCTTCTTCTTCTTCAAATTAGTTTATCATTGTTACTTTATTTGCATTGTTGTTGCTGTTATTATAAATTTGAGGCTCTGAAAAGGTTACCCCTCCCTCTTTTGCTATAGAGCTTGAATTATTGACCAGTTCAATGCATTTAGCTTTGTTTTTTCTATACTCAGTTGATTGGGCCAGAGATGAACATATGATATCCCTAAGTGTAAACTGGTCTGACAAATTTCTCTTTGTTAGATATTAGTACTTAAAGAAACTTGGATAGTAGGTATAGAGTCTCTTATATTGTATCAACTCAGTATCTGATGGTCTTAATCAATTTGAGGCAGCCATATGTTTCTATGAAAAGGTAAATCATGAGGGACAGATGATAGAGAAAGAAAAAATAAGTAGAAACCATAAGATGAGAGTGGAAGGAAAGAGAAAGAGGGACTTAGACAGAGAAAGAGAAATTGAAAGAGACAGAAAGACAGAAAGACAGTGAGAGACAGACACAGAGGAAAAAAGAGTTTTTTATACCAGCTGAATTTCATTACTTAGTTCCTTCTGAATATTTACACTATTCTCTGCCTTGTATATTCCCCAATTAATTTCATCTCAAATTTAGTTTGAATATGTTCCTGTTTCTGAAAAAAAAAAAAAATCCCCTGTCAATTATACAAGTAAAAGAACCACTACATTATTCTAATATTTCAGTTGACCCTTGAACGATGCAGGAGTTAGGAGCATGAACCCCCCCCCAAAATTGAATATATAACTTTTATTTACTTATTTGTGTGTGGAGGGGAGGGAGCAGCAAGAGGTAGGGAGAAAGAATCTCAAGCAGGCTCTATGCTGTTGGTACAGAGCCCAACACATGGCTCAGTCCCATGAACCATGAGATCAAGACCTGAGCTGAAATCAAGAATTGAACACTCAACCGACTGAGCCACCCACGCACCCCTACACATACTTTTGACTCTCTAAAAACTTAACTGCCAACACTTACTATTGACTGGAAGCCTTACTTATAACAGATAGTCAACTAACACATTTTGCATGTTATATGTATCATACACTCTATTTTTACAATAGAATAAGCAAGAGAAAATACAACGTTAAGGAAATCATAAGGAACAGAAAATGCATTCGCAGTACCATACTGTGTTTATTGAAAACATATCTAGGGGTACCTGGGTGGCTCAGTCGGTTAAGCGGCCAACTTCAGCTCGGGTCATGATCTCGCAGTCTGTGAGTTCGAGCCCCGCGTAGGGCTCTGTGCTGATGGTTCAGAGCCTGGAGCCTACTTCGGATTCTGCATCTCCCTCTCTCTCTGCCCTTTTCCTGCTCACACTCTGTCTCTATGTCTCAGAAATAAATAAACGTTTAAAAAAAATTAAAAAAACAAACCAAAACCAAAACATATCTGTATATATAAGTGGGCCCATGCAGTTCCAAGCTATGTTGTTCAGGGATTTATTGCATTTTCTCTATATTACAATTGAAAAAAACAAGAATCAGTGAGGTTATGCAAAGCTTTAACATTTATCTTATAGAACTATTCTTTTATAATCTCATTTTTTATAAATGAGTATTTTTATTTAAAAAAAACGAATTCACAGTAAAATACAGAGATTGTAACAGTTCAACTTGACAGGTGAGTGTATCAGTAGTTCATTCCTTTTATTACTGAGTAGTATTCCATTGTGTGTATATATTAAAATGTTTTATTCAATTTTCTGTTGATGAACATTTTTTCACTTTTTGGCAATTATGAATATAAACACTATGAATATTATGTCTTTTTGTGCATACATTCTCAGGTTTGTCTTGAATAAATGAGATTGGAGTCCTTATTTATAAGAAATACCAAAATATTTACTCAAATTGGTTGCACTGCTTTACATTCTCATAAGAAATGTATGAGACTTGTGGTTGCTTTGTATACTCTTCAACACTTGATATTGTTAGGTTTTGTTTTGTTTGTCCTTTATACTGACTGTAAAATGCAGTCTCATTGTAGTTTAATTAACATTTCCTTGATGGCTAATGATGATTAGCTGTTCTTCATGTACATACTGGTAATTTGTGTGTTTTTTTAAATGTTTGTTTATTTTTGAGAGAAGAGAGCATGAGTGGGGCTGAGAGAGAGGGAGACTCAGAATCTGAAGCAGGCTTCAGACTCTGAGCTGTCAGCACAAAGCCCAACATGGGGTTCGAACTCATGAACCACTAGATCATGACCTGAGCCAAAGTCAGACCCTCATCTGACTGTGCACCCCTACTTACTGACAATTTGTGTATTTTATTTCGTAATATGGCTATTCAATTACTTGCCTTAAAAAATTAGGTTGTTTTGATAGACAGGAAATCACCAAAATCCTAGAGGAGAAAATAGGCAACAACCTCTTTGACCTCAGCTGCAGTAACTTCTTTACTAGACATGTCTCTTGGAGGCAAGGGAAACCAAAGCAAATTGAATGATTGGGACTTCATCAAGATAATAAGCTTTGCCCAGGGAAGAAAACTATCAATAAAACTAAAAGGCAACCAACATTTGGGAGAAGATATTTGCAAATGACATATTGGATGAAGGTTAGTACCCCAAATCTATAAAAAACCTATCAAACTTAACACCCAAAAAACAAATAATCCAGTGAAAAAATGGGCAGAAGTCACAAAAGACAATTTTCCAAAGAAGACATCCAGATGGCTAACAGACACATGGAGAGATGCTCAACATTGCTCATCATCAAGGAAATACAAATCAAAACCACAATGAGATACCACCTCACACCTGCCAGAACGGCTAAAATGAACAACTTAGGCAAAAACAGATATTGGCAAGGATGCTGAGAAAATGGAATCCTCTCACACTATTGATGGGAATGCAAACTGGAGTAGCCTCTCTGGAAAACAGTATGGATGTACCTCAAAACATTAAAAATAGAACTACCCATTGACCTCCTACTCTTGGTATTTATCCAAAGGATATAAAAATGCTGACTCGAAGGAGCATAGGCACCACAATGTTTATAGCAGCACTATCAACAATAGCCAAAACATGGAAAGAATCCAAATTTCCATCAACTGATGAATAGATAAAGAAGATATGATATATATATATGTATATATATATATACGCAATGTAATACTATTCCGTGATCAAAAAGAATGAAATCTTGCCATTCGCAACAACATGGATGGAATTAGAGTGTATTATGCTAACCAAAATAAGTCAGTCAGAGAAAAACAAATATACGATTTTATTCGTATGTGGAATTTAAGAAGTAAAACAGTTGAACATAGGGGGAGGGAAGAAAAAATAAAATAAGATAAAAACAGAGAAGGAGGCAAACCATAAGAGACTCTTAAATGCAGATAACAAACTGAGGGTTGTTGGAGGAGGGGTGGATGGGGGATGGGCTAAATGGGTGATGGGCATTAAGGAAGCCACTTGTTGTGATGAGTACTGGGTGTTATATGTAAGTGATGAACCCCTAAATTGTACTCCTGAAACCAATACTACACTATATGTTAACTAATTGAATTTAAAATTTAAAAAGTATGTTGTTTATATTTTTTGATGATTTTTAGGATTTCCTTATATAGTTTGAATACTGGTCCCTTGTGAGATAAATGTTATGCAAATTTTTCCCACCCTGTGTCTTGTCTAATAATTTCCTTAAATGTATTTTTTGATCAGGAGAAATACTTCATTTTGAAAATGCCTAATTTATCAATTCTTTTTGTCTTTTATGGTTTGTGTGGAGGTTTTTTGTTTTTGTTTTGTTTTGTTTGACAGGGAAACAATAATTTTTGCCTACTCTGAAGCTACAAAGATATCTTTTCAAGAACTGTGTAGCGTCCAAGGTTTTTTTCCTATTTTCAAGTTAATAAATTAAATCATTATAGTTTCAAGGATGCTATTAGAATATCCAATACTCAGGTAAATAATTTTATTAGTCAAGAAGCAATAAACAGCATGAACATTCACATAATTTTGTCAAATACCTTTGACCCCAAATTCCATGAAGTGATATGGATGGACCAAAATTGGTGTCTACATGTTCAGAGGATGGAGTTACCAAAGAGAAACTCTGAGCTTAGGAAATCTAAATCTTTAATAATAGCCAGTAAGCTCTGA
>PITB01028864.1:0-18615 GCA_004024585.1 Paradoxurus hermaphroditus
CAAACACATAGAGGCTCAACAGCATGCTACTAAACAACCAGTGGGTGAATGAAGAAATTTAAAAATACCTTGAAACAAATAAGAATGGAAACACAACAGTACAAAATGTATAGACCACAGCAAAAGCAGGTCTAAGAGAGAACTTTATAGTGATACAGACCCACCTCAAGAAACAAGAAAATTTTCAAATAAACAATCCAACTGTAACACCTAAAGGAACTAGACAAAGTCCAGAGTTAATAGAAGGAAGAAAATAATAAAAATCAGATCAGAAACAAATGAAGTAGAAACTAAAACCAAAACAACAGAAAAGATCAATGAAACTAAGAGCTAGTTCTTTGAGGAAGTAAACAAAATTGATAACCTTTAGCCAGATTCATCAATGAAAAAGAGAGAAGGGCCAAATAAATAAAATCAGAAATGACAGAGGAGAAGCTCCAGTTGATACCACAGAAATATTAAGGATAAGAGACTACTACAGAAAATTAGATGCCAACAAGTGGGACAACCCAGAAGAAGGGGACGAATTCTTATAAACATATAATCTTTCAAGACTGAATCGAGAAGAAAAAGAAAATCTGAATATAATGATTGTTATTTATGAAATTGAATCAGTAATCAAGTGACTCCCAAAACAAAACTCCAGGACCAGATGGCTCTACAGGTGAATCCAACCAAATATATAAAGAAGAGTTAATACCTATATTTCTCAAACTATTCCAAAAAACTGAATAGGAAGGAATGTTCATATCTCATTCTGTGAGACTAGCATTCCCCTGATATCAAAACCAGACAAAGATACGACAAAAACAGAAAACAGCAGGCTAGTATGCCTGATGAACATACATACAAAAATCCTCAACAAAATAAAGCAACCTGAATTTAATAGTACAGTAAAAGGACCATACAGTATGATCAAATGGGATTTATTCCAGGGATGCAAGGCTGATTCAGTATCTGCAGATCAATGAATGTGATATATCACACTGACAAGAAGAAGGGAAAAACTATAGGATCATTTCAGTAGATGCAGAAAAAGCATTCAATGAAATTCTGCCGGGGTCCTTGTTCCGGCAAATCTAGGGGTCCACGAAGGACGGACGGTCAGTCGAAATGAAGTGAGAGTCACGAGTGAGATGGAATCTGATGACCAAGCAGGCAGCCCTGGCAATTCTGGCATCTCCGCCATTCTGGCATCTCTATTCTGGCATCTCTGCCCTGTTGGTCTCAGTGTCTTTATTTTTAAAGGTAGCGAGTTACATTACAACAATGAGTGACATTCCATTGTTTGATCTCTTTAACAATAATGTTTTTACCAGCAAGGCAGCAACTTCCTTAATCCTGTATGTTGGTTTCAGGATAATTAACATATAAATTTAGGGTGGGGGGAGAGAACAGAGTGTTTCCTGTAAGGCCTTAATGTTAATTATCTGTAAACAGGAGAAATCAGGGCGTTGTTTTGAGGACTATACTTCCAACTACAATGGGGGAGGTGCAACCCATCCCCAGGATGCAAGCTTAAGGTTACTTATCAACCTGTGAACCTAAAATGGCTCCCAACAAAATTCAATACCCATTTGTGATTAAAACACTCAAAAAAATGGGTACAAAGGGAAATACCTCAATATCATAAAACCCATATATAACAAACCTACAGCTAACATCCTATTCAATGGCGAAAAGCTGAAAAATTTTCCTTTAAGACCAGGAATAGGACAGGGATGCCCACTTTCACCACTTTTATTCAACATAGTATTGGAAGTTATAGTCATAGAAATCTGACAAGAAAAAGAAATAAAAGACATCCAGATTGGAAAAGAAGAAGTAAAACTGCCACTATTTTCATATGACATAATACTATGTGTAGAAAACCCTTAAGACTCCACCAAAAAACTATTAGAAGTAATAAATGAATTCAGTAAAGTTGCAGGATACAAAATTAATATGCATAAACTTGTTGAATTTCTATACATACATAACGAACTCGCTGAAAGAAATTAAGGAAACAATCCCATTTACAATTGCATCAGAAAGAATAGAATACCTAGGAATAAATTTAGTCGAGGAGGTGAAAAAACTGTTGCTTTGAAAACTATAAGACATTAATGAAAGAAAGACACAAATAAATGGAAAAGTATACTTTGCTCATGGAGTGGAAGAGTTAATACTGTTAAAATGTCCATACTTCCCAAAGTAGTCTACACAGTCAGTGCAACGCCTATCAAAGCACCAATAGTATTTTTCACAAAACCAGAACAAATAATCCTAAAATTTGTATGGAACCACAAAGACCTCAAATAGCTAACGCTGTCTTGAGAAGAAGAAAACACCTGGAGGTATCTTACTCCCTGATTTCAAACTACACTAAAAAGCTACAGAAATCAAAGCAGCATGGCTTGAAAACACACACATTGGATCAATGGAACAGTATAGATTGTCGAGGAATAACCCCGCACTTTTATGATCATTTAGTCTTCACCAAAAGAGGCAGGCATATACAACAGGGAAGAGACAGTCTCTTCAAGAAATAGTGTTGGGAAAACTGGCAGTTCATGCAAAAGAATTAACCTGAGCCACTTTCTTACACCCGTTAGAACAGTAAATTCAAAATGGATGAAGACTTAAGTATAAGTCAAGAAACCATAAAACTCCTAGAAGAAAACATAGGCATAAGCCTCTTGGACATCAGTCTAAGCAATATTTCTTTTGGATCTGACTCCTCAAGCAAGGACAACAAAAACAAAAATAAATGGGACTATATCAAGCTAAAAAGCCTTTTGCATAGTGAAGGAAACCATCAATAAAACAAAAAGACAACCTACTGAATGGAAGAAGATATTTGCAAGTGATACAACTGATAATGGGTTAATGTCCAAAGCATATTTTTAAAAAACTCGCGGGGTCCCTGGGTGGCTCAGTCGGTTGAGCGTCCGACTTCGGCTCAGGTCATGATCTCACCGTTTCTGAGTTCAAGCCCCACGTCGGGCTCTGTGCTAACAGCTCAGAGCCTGGAGCCTGCTTCGGATTCTGTGTCTCCCTCTCTCTCTGCCCCTCCCCTGCTCATGCTCTGTCTGTCTCTCTCTGTCTCGAAATAAATTTAAAAAAAAATAAAAAAATAAAAAACTCGCACAGCTCAATATCAAACCACCCAACTACAAAATTGGTAGAGGACCTGCAAATTTGGACATTTGTCCAAAGAAGACACACAGATGGCCGGCAGACACATGAAAAGATTCTCAACATCACTAAACATCAGGGTGAGGTATCATCAAAATGATGTGAGGTATCATCTCTCTGTCACAAAATCACAGTGAGGTATCACCTCTCTGTCAGAATGGCTATCACCAAAAAGACAAGAAATAACAAGTGTTGGTGCTTACGTGGGGTATAAAGTACCCTTGTGTCCTGTAGGTAGGAATGCAAAATGGTACAGCCACTTATGGAAAACGGTTTGGAAGTTACTCAAAAAAATAAAAATACAACTATCATGCAATCCAACAATTCCACTTCTGGATATTTATTTATCTGAAGAAAACAAAAACACTAATTTAAAAAGATATATACACCTCTGTGTTTACTGCAGCATTATTTACAGTAGCCAAGGTAGGGAAGCAACCCAAGTGTCAGTCGGTAGATGAACAGATGAAGAAGATATGGTATATGTGTCTATATGTGTCTATATATATGTGTATATGTATATATATATATATGTATATACACATATGTGTGTATATATTTATATATACATGTGTGTATATTGTATATATATGTGTGTGTGTTTACACATACATACATCATGGAATATTACTCAACCCTGAAAAGGAATGAGATCTTTCTATTTGCAACAACATGGATGGACCTAGAGAGTATTCTGCTAAGTGATAAACACCGTATGATGACACATATGTGTGAAATCGATAAAACAAAAAACCAAAACAGAAGCAGACTCGTGGATACAGAGAACAATCTGGTTATTGCTGGGAGAGGAAAATAGGGGAAGGGAATTTAAAGGTACAAACTTCCAGTTAAAAAGTTATAAAATAAATAACACACGAGGGTGAATATATAGCACATATTACAGTAACATTGTAATAACCTTTTATGGTGACAGATGGTAGCTAGATTTATTTGGTGATCACTTCGTAATGTGTATAAATGTTGAATCATTATGTTGTATACCTGAAGCTAATATAATATTGTATGTCAACTACACTTCAGTAAAAAAAATGCCTTCACAAATACAGATCCATCACTCCACTCCAAAGACCCAAGATGCCATTCAACCAGGCCTTTACCTTACCTCGTCCTAGCCTCTCTCTCTCTCCCTGCTCATTCGGCCTTTATTAAATGTTTTGTGCATTGGCTGTACATTTTCATGTAAACTCTCATTTAGACCAGTGACAGACAATCCTGGGAGTCACAGGGATTCTCCCCAGCTCAGCACATCGAGGAGTTTAAGTGACGTGCCTAAGGTCACTTAGCTTATAAGTAGAAAGCTGCGTGCTCTCGATTCCAAGTATCATGGTTTGTTTTGTTTGTTTGTTTGTTTGTTTGGAGTAGTCAGATGACAGGCAGGAAGTTCGTTACACCAGGACAGGACTGCCCTCTCACTGATGGTTGCCTCTCCAGGCAACTACTTTCTCTCTTCCACTAAAATTTACTGTAGATTTCCTTCAGTTTATCCAGCAAGCCAAATGAAGCAATAGCTTCAGGCAGAACTGGCTCCTGGAATTCTGCCTCCTTTCTGCTTTGTTCTCCTTGGAATCCGGAAAAGAGGTTAGGTAAGGACCCTGGTGTTTCTGCTGCCAGCATTGTCATCCTCACGTGCATACAAAAGCCTTATGTGAGTTCTTTCTTCCTGGAAGAGAAGGGAGGCAAGCTCGGGCAGCTGTCCTCCATGACAACCCTACGCTCTAATCTGTCGGATCAGTCACACTAACGTCCCACAGATCCCCAGACATGGCTGCCTGAGCCTTCACTGTGAACGTCACACATGCTGCCTTAAAAGTTCTGTGAAGAGATCTGAATGCATTTTTTAAAATGTGGTAGAAAAAGCTTCTTAATCCCTGTTCAAACATTTTCCCCAATCCTCTCATGTTGATATTAAAATGTCCCCAAATTTCACCTAGGAATTAAGTCTACGTTATTTAAATTGTGTCATCAGAAGTTGACATTGGAGCTTAAACAGACAGATTGTGGCATTAGTGGGACCGTAATATTTGCCAATTCTTTTGGCCACATTTTGAGGTAAAATTCCAAAATTCATGAGCTAATTATATAAGATCAATAATGCAGTTTTTGTAGTATTCATGGCAGAGGTGTGGGAGTGAGACAGCATTGGTTTTTTCAAACTATCACTTAAATGTGGAGTTGCTATTTAAACCCCTATTCTCTGCAGAGCAAAATTACCGTCTCATGCCATGGTCCTGCTGCAAACATTGATGAGACTATGCCCCCAGGAAGGAAACAATATCCCAATATTTCCCCCTCTCGAAAAAGTTCTGTTCCATGTGTTGTCAAAAATCAGATAAAAATGGAATCTTCTACCAGAGAATGATACTGCCCCCAAGCTTACAAATTAGTTTCTTGTACCTGGCATTTACCCTGAGTCATGAGGTAGCACAGTGTCCAGGCACGCCAAAGTTTAGTTCGAGTTTTTACCTCAAGGAATGTGTGTGGGGAGCATCTCCCTGACTCTGACCTTTGCAGGTAGCTAACAACCCAGGAAAATTTGAGTTCAAGTAAAAATCTAAATGCTGAGGAGATCCTCTGAAGTTCATTAAGTGAAGGGAAGTCCATCTAATTCATAAAAGCTGAGGAAGTAACACCAAACCACTTAAAGATCGGTTTGGGGAAAGATGGGCTGCCAATCCTGGAAGCTATCATACGTATGCCCAAAGTACCTTCTAATGTGTGTGATGCTGACTTTTAGAAATTATTTACAAAGACCTTCTTTCTTTCATTTAACATGCCTTCCCTCTTCATCACTCCCTGTACTTCACCCCATGCCCACCAACACACAGTCCACGTTGACTGGTAATAGTGGAATGGTCACTGCCATGGAGGGCTTGGCTCTTACCAGCCCTCTGCTGAACACTGAGATAAAGTAATGCAGAGAGGGTGCACCATGCTGAGAAGCACCATAGGGTTTACTTTGGCTCTTTGCCATTGGGAGCCGGAGAGTTCTGCTCTATGGTATGGTAGCTAAAACTATAGGCTCCGGGTTTCAAACTCCAGTCTACTAATTATTGATTAAACTTCTATGCATCATTTTCCTCCAGAACATGGGATTAAATAATAGCACTAGCCTCAGTTGTGGAAGGATTAAGTGAGGTAAAGCATGTAAAGTGCTTAGCTTACTGTCCAGGACACAAACAACAATTGTAAATGCCAACTAGCATCATGATCTCTCTGATAGTCACCGTCATTATGATTGGGATTGGGATTGTTAGCAGTGTGGTGGTAGCATGGTGCCTGATATATATGGATATGTATACGCATATATGCATGTATGTATATGTTTATATATGTATACATATATGTGTATATACATAAATGTGGTATATATATGCTGATTATATATAGTCAAAAAGTATTGATATTTGTTATTATCTTTTACTCTTCACAATAACTCTATGAGGCTTATTATCCTCTCATCTAATATGGAACCTAAATTTAGACAGGGAAGAAACCTGTCTAAAGTCACACAACCAGTAAGTACTAGACCCAGGATTTAAGGTCAAGTTGATTTCACCCATGTGGACTGCATAAGATTCCTTGGTGAACTTTGTACTCTACACATGCCTCTGTTACTTCATGTGTCATATGGCATCTACTTGATTTTTTTTTTCTGGCATTCCCCTTTACCTAATACTATCACCTCTTGGCTGTCTCTTTCATCCCAGTGACACCCATACCACCTGACACATGATAGGAGCCTAGGAATTGTCTGAGAGATTGTATTGAGTTAGTACAACACTGTCAGTGAGCTGTGTCTAGAAGGTGTCCTTCTGCTGCATCCTTCCTTCTGGTCACCTATCAGTTTGTCATTTGAGCCTTTGGAGTCTAAGTATCTGCTGAGTAGGGGTACTCTCGTCAGCTTTTACATGTACCTCTTCATCCTCTCTGGATAAAAATGCAAAGACAGAAAAGAAAAGTAAATGGCTGACAAAGCTGTTAGTACTTTCAAATTCTATTTTTCGAGACGTTACAAAAATCACTCAGTGTGGCCAAACGCAATTGTCCTTGGGAGGCCGTCCCCATTGAGAAATGTTACCAGCCCAAAACAAAATAAATGGACTGCAGAAATTTTCTTTGGAAGACGTTGTCCACCCATATGCTATGTCTTTCATAAAGCGATATGAATAAACAATGCTTTTGTCAAGGCTAATTTACTTTTATGCTTGGGAAAGTAGCAATCGAGACGGACGACTACTTTTTCCTTATTTTGGCACAACTTCAGCTTTGAAATGTGTTTGTAATGGGTCTGCTGCTGAAAACTCCCCTCAAGAACCTCAGCCTAGATTGACAGAATGCTATTTCTTCTCAAGGCTTTAGTACACAAGGCAGAAAAATGGCCTTGTTTTCTCTTGCAGACTTCAGGTTTATGAGCCTCTTTTTATGATGTCATTAGAAACTGTCCAAGTTCTGAGAGGAGTGATCATTCTTTGGATTTTTCCAATGCTCGGCTGCTTAAAGTTGGTTGTAGTCTAAATCTGGGCCAAAGTGGCAATGTCTGTAACCACTGGGTCTTCGTGCACAATGTCAAGACTGTGGAGTTAAGAGGCCTTGAGTGAGTCCCAAAGGCGAGTGTGATACAAGGGATTGCACTTGATGATAAGGTCTCTCAAAGGCTGATGGCAGGAAAGAACCCACTTCACAGACACAACAGTTCTTCTCTTCATCTCCATGACAACTACAAGGCCAGCAGCTGCCAGTAAAAACTCAGAGATACCACTTACCCAGCTTCCCAAGAATCCCATGTAGTTATAAGATTTGGGCCCCAACATGAGAAAGAAAGAAATCAGTATAACTGACTTTAGGCTGCTGATATGTAACCTTTGCTGCTTGGTGTCTTCTAACATGGCCTTCACTCTTGCATGCATGACCACTCTTCAATCATGCATTAACTTTTCTTCTTTGTTCTCAATAAGGACCACTCAACTCCTATGTTCAAAAGGAGATGAGGACATATTCGTGGCCACGTACAGTTACACAGACCTTCTTAGATTCATGGTTGCTTGTATATTTTCCATGGAAAGGAGAAAAGAATAATGATCCTGTCTCAGCCAACTCATTCTGGTGGCAAACTCTTCCTCGTCCATCAGACTCTCAGCCCAAGGGTCACCTCCTCGGAAAGCCACTCCTGATTCTCTCGACAAGAGTTCATGTCTCATACACCGCTGTTGCAGCATGTGCCTTGATGTTTCCTCAATATATATTTCTCCCCACTGGTTGTAAGCTTGATGGGAACAGTCCACATCCTTTCATCATGATCCCCCCCTAACACTTACCTACTAAGTGTGCTTAACACTTACCTACTAAGGTAAGATTCTTGCCTCGAATCATTACTACCTGTTGTTGAGCTCATCAAGCTATCATCTCATTTCAGAGGCATCCATCCTACTGCTCCTCAGTGTGTTTAGAAAGCACCACATGGGGGACTGAGTCCAACCGTAAAATAGGAAGTGATTATAGTAAG
This sequence comes from Paradoxurus hermaphroditus, assembly GCA_004024585.1. NCBI lineage: Eukaryota > Metazoa > Chordata > Mammalia > Carnivora > Viverridae > Paradoxurus > Paradoxurus hermaphroditus. Next base: position 8,702 of record PITB01028864.1, read on the forward strand.
AGGCTCCAGAAGGAACCAGTACTCAAAGGTTGCCGAGTGAATTTCGGACCCCCATGCTCATTTACTTGGAAGAACAGAATCTCAATGTTCTTCCAGAACTATTTCATCATGTCTCCACTTCCATCTCATGATTGAGTTTTAGCTATGTTGATATTTAATAGGGACATTTTGACAAGACATCCATTCATTCACTCAACTCCTATGTATTGAGTCCTTATTATGTGCCGAAGATTATTTCAGAGAATAAGAATTCACCAAGGGTATCAAGATAGATGTCATGGCCCAGCAGGAAAGATAAACAAATGTCACCATTTTATATTAATTATAATTGTAATAAATGTTACCATTTATTGAGCTATGTATTATGAGAAAGTAGAATAAGGGGAGTCAACCTAGGGAAATACATTTTGAGGCTGAAATATAGAAGATGACAAGATGGCTGAGAATTATCTAGGGAGGCAAAGGGTAAGGGGATTATTTCCTCTAGGTAGGAAGAAGACTGACATAGCACAAAGGCATCTCCTAGCTCTATGAAGAGAATTTACTATGTGAATTTTCGTGAAACTTCTATGGTAGCAAGAAAGAAACACCCTTCTAGCTAAGAAGTATGTGTGTGGAGGGGAGACTTATTGAAAGGAAAATAAAACAATTTCAAAGGAACCAATAGGAGAGATTGTGGGCTTTATGAGAATTAAAAAAACCAGTAAAAGTCAAAGCTCCTTCCTATGATTCTAAATAGCTTCTTTTCTCCTCTTCCCTTCCTCCTGCTTTCCCTTCTTTCTTTCTTCCATCTGTTAGTCTCTACCCCCATCCCTCTCTCTACCTCTTTCTCTCTCTTCTTTGACAAATGTCTTATTCTTTCAGCTGTTCCAATATGGCAGCCACCCATGAGCCTACATGATCTTGCTATTTCAGTTCAACGGCTAACTGCAATCTCAATATCTCTCAGTTCAATTGCTTGAGAGAGTAAATCTGGTTGATTGTTGGCCACTTAACTGAATTAGTTGGCTGATTTGGGTCTGGTGCCCACCTATGAAACATCTTATTTTTTTGCCACCCCTAATTGGCAAACCAATTCATATCTCATGTGATCCACATGGAATTCTACCCTCAGTCACAGGGGTGGAGGAAATAACTCATGCTTAAGCATCTCAACACAACACATCACCAACCATAAAAGATTGTTCATGGTATATGCATAAGTCAGACTTCGAGTGAATTTTGGAATAAAAGACATTACAAGAGGAAATATTCACTCTTCCTTTAGATAGCATGTTGTGATGTTACAAAGCTTTAGCAACCTTTCTGTGACATCAAGGGGAGCCAGACTGAGCATGGGGCCAACCCAGAGGAACCTAAGCCAAGATTTGGAACAATAACAGTTGTTGTGATCTTATCTGGGTCCTGACTCCAGCCTTTCTGAAAGCTGGTCCACCCCAGGGTATTTCAAACCAATAAATTCCCTTCATTGTTTAAGCCACTTCCTAGTTGGATTTTTCTGTCATTTGCAAAACAAGTCACACTGATGTGACTTGCCCCTCACCTGATCACTACGACCAAGGCTAAGGAGGGCAAGTTTGTGTTTCAAGTAGGAAATAATTCTTTGAGAAGGCAATTGATCCAAAGCATATTCAAGGCACCTGGCAGCTTAAGAGGTATGAGGAAACCAATAGCAGGGCTAGCTATGTTACTATTACAACTGAATTCATAAGCAAGGAAGGAAAAAAAAGAGAGGTTAGTTCTGATATGGAATTGCTTTATCTTCTTTGCTAAAGAATTTTAATCATGTTTTTCATCACTTCATTAATTTTTTCAATTTTTCTTGAAAACAGTAACTATTCTTTCTACTATTCCTTTTAGAAATAGCTACAGGGTATGTTTGAAACATCTCAAATGAGCTCCTTTTGAATTATTCATGTGAGAAAATCTCTATACGTATCCAGAAATAGGGTGTCTTTCTGTCTCCAAACTTAAAAACAACGGATTGCATTTCGCTAAAAAAAAAAATGGTTTCAGCTGAAACCAGACTTTAAAAATATCACCCCATTTTTTCTTTCCACAAATCAAATTTGCTGGAGAAAACTGGGGGAAAAAATTGAACTATAATAAAACATTTGACTCTTTCTTACTATATGTTTATGTATGTATTTCTTACCTGTTAGACATTGTAAATAACTAGAAGGCAGGCAGCTGTCTACTCAACTAGGCTGAACATTTTTCTAGCACAATGTCACAATATCTGGTGGTAGATGTCGTTATAACTCTGGGCTGTAAGATGTAAACCTTCTATGTAAATCAGGTCCCTGTTTACTCCTCTGCTCATACTTTTCTTTTCCTTTACAAGGAGCGCAAATTTCCCAAATTTGTATCCAAAGAGATGGAAAACATGTACATTGAGGAGCTGAAGTCATCTGTCAACCTGCTCATGGCCAATTTGGAGAGCATGCCGGTGTCCAAAGGTGGAGAGTTCAAACTTCAGAAACTCAAACGCAGCCACAACGCTTCCATCATCGACATGGGTGAGGAGAGCGAGAACCAGCTCTCCAAGTCAGATGTCGTGCTGTCTTTCTCCCTGGAGGTAAAAAGCCCTAAACCCTTGAAAGTTTCCTGGCACAGCCAGCAGGACGTGGGTGATTAGATGCACCGCAATCAGCATGCTTTCCTCCCTGCATCCCAGGAGCAGTTATTAAAATAACAGCTTGCTAAGCATAGGTCAGCTAATCAGCAAGTGACTCCCCATCTCCAAGAGCCCATGCTTTTCTTAAGGAGATGCAGTCTTAAGAACCATCTACTAAATTTAATCTTGCGTTATTTTCTGTCTTCAAGCACGGTTCAAGGATTTTGTAAAGCCCTTATGCAATTGACAAAGTTTAGAATGTTGGCATCCTGCATCGCAGTTAGGGGAGAAGCAATCTTGCATCATTTGGTGAGTTGTAGATTTTCTTTCCCATTGTCTCTCCCGTTGGGTGCACAGTAGGAGAGCCTCTTGTTGCTGGGGAGCCTTTTTAGTTCATGTCGTCAGCCAAAGAAAAGAGCCCGTTCAGACTGGGACTGGCAGAATGCTCCACTTGTCAATACATTTCTCTTTAACTTCTACTCATATGTTTGTTTTTCATACATACAATTTAGGGAGTGGGTCTGACCTGGCTCTGTTGGAGATGCCCAGAAAGCTGGTTCTGTATGTAGATTCCAGGCACCACCCAGACCAAATGATCCAAATCTCAAGGTGGGGGAAATACAACATGGTGCAGTCAGCTTGGAAAATAGTTTGGTGGTTTCCAAAAAGTTAAATGTAAAACTACCACGTGTGGGGTGCAACTCTACTCTTCGATATCTACCCAAGAGATAGAAACACATGAAAACACACGTCCCCATAAAATCTTACTCCCATTCAGTATTTACAGCAGCACTATTCTTAACAGCCAAAAATGGAAACAACCTCAAGGTGTCTCCCCTTGACAATGGATAGACACAATGCGGTACATTCGTACAAGGGGTTACTACTCAGCAGTTGAAAGGAAGGGACTACAGATACATGCTTTGATTTAGATGAAGGTCAAAAATGTTCTGCTGAGTGAAAGAGGCCAAACCCAAGAGACCACATGCTCTTTGATTCCAGTGATACAAAATGTCTAAAAAAGGCAAGTCTCCAGAAATAGAAATTAGATTAGGTTCTTGGGGCAGGGGGTGGAAACGGACATGAAGGACATTACTGGGGGAGATAAAAATGTTCCAAAATCAACTGATGATGATAGCCATGCAGCTTAGTAAATGTACTAAAGTCACTGCATTGTACACTGGAAGTGAGTTAATTATATGATATATAAAATATGCCTCCATGGTGGCAGAAAAAAAGAATCTCTAGGTGAGTACACCATGAAATATGCATTTTAATGAGCCAGCCAGGTGCTTCTTACGCACTCTCATGACTTACGAAAGTCTGAGAGTCATTCATAACTTATTAAAGCTCAGAACCCCACAAGGATTTTATGATAGCCCTACATTTGGGGGGACCAAGAGAATAGATCAAATTTCTGTAGATTTAATTAGAATTTGTAAAGACTAAATTAATTTTCTAGAACATCATTAAGGCTTGCTGTGAATTAACTGCAGGTAATTTGTTTTACTGTGCTCAATTCAGATCAAGATAGTCCTATTACCATGTTATCAACATTTATTCTGCAGTTGGAAAAATCAGCATTCAGTTAAATATAGGGCACTCGGTGTGTGAAAAAATCATCAGTATAATTTCACAGAAACTTCCTTCCTTTCTTTCTTTTTTAATACTGCCACCTGAGGTACTGAACGCTTTTACTTAGGTGTCTTTGAATTTGATTATTGCCAATTAGAGGTGGCAATTTATTCCCCACTGCCTCTTGTCTTTCTACAGAAAGTGGGAAAAAAGTGGTTTATTGATTTTCATGAAGCTTTTAAATCCGTAATTTTCTAATTCGTTATCAGTACTCAATATTATACAGCTGATTATCTGAAATCTAGCTGTGAGTGAGTCCCCAACCATACTCCCATGTGCGTGTGATTCAAACAGGCTTTAACTCATAAGCCCAAGTACAGAATGAAATGCTCTAGGGTGCCCACATACTTTTTACTTGGAACACTGAATTGCACATGTACTAATACTGCCGGCAAACGTCCTTGTGCATATTTGTGAATGTGTTGGGTGACACGGTCGGGGTGGGGGGGGCAAGAATAGGGAGACTGAGAACTGTCATCTTATAGGGGCAGACTGGGTTTGAATTTGCGGGCTGCTGGAAGACATGTTTTAGATAGTTTCAGAATTGCGTGGTTGGAAAGGACTCCATAGAGCAGTTAACTGCAGCAAGAGAACTGAGGTCCAGATGCCTGACTGCCGTGGACTCGCGCCAGGGGATACTCCGACGAAAGACAATGGGCATAGGTAGAGTGCCACTGTGCCCGCTCTGCCATCATTAACTCAGTGAATCCTCACAACAGTCTTTTGAGCCATTTGCATATGTGAAAACAAAGCCTCAGAGAGGTTAAGAAACTTGCAAGTGATTATACGGCTGGTGAAGACGCGTATTCAGGATTTCAACAGAGATCTTGTAAATTACACAAATGGTGTTCCTTCTACTGTGCCTCCCATTTCTTTTCATTTGTATGGTTCTTACCAGTGTGAAAATGTTCTCTTACATACATCATCTCACTTGGCCCTCACACAGCAGCCACGGACAGATATAGGATATATGTTATTATCCGCACTTTACAGATGAAGACGCTGGGCCTTAGGAGACTTGAAAAGAAAGTGGGGTGACTTCAAGGTCAAGTTACCTGCCCAACATCCCATGAGTAACACAGTGGTTCTCAAAGGATGGCTCCCAGCATCGGCATCACCAGGGAAATAATTAGACATAAAATGTCTTGGGTTCCACCCCACACCCGCCTATTAGAAACTCTGGGAATGGGGGCGCCTGGGTGGCTCAGTCATTTGAGCGCTGGATTCTTGGTTTCGGCTCAGGTCATAATCTCAGGGTTTGTGGGATCCAGCCCGACGTTGGGCTCCACGCTGACAGCACAGAACCTGCTTGGGATCATCTCTCTCTCTCTCTCTCTCTCTCCCACCACTTGCGCTGTCTTTTGTCTCTTCCAAAATAAATAAATAAACTTAAGGGAAAAAAAAAAAAACTCTGGGGGTGGAGCCTGGCAGTTTCTGGGTTTAATAAACCTTCCAGATATTTCTGTTTCGCACTAAGTTTGAGAACTACGGGACTATTAAGCAGCAAAACTAAGTTGTAAATCCTGGTTCAAAGCCGACTCTATAATCAAGCCCATTAAAGAAATGTATGGTTTTTTTGCACAACCATACCCTTCTCCTCGTGTAATGCCATTGCCCCTTTTGGAGTACAGTGGGGTGATATTTCTATACACCTGGTTTACCGTAGATCCCTGATGCAGAGCATTTGTTTTAGATTTCTCAATCAGTGTATCTGCCCCATCCTCCCCTCTGATAAATGACAGGGCGTCCCACTGACTATGAGAATAGCAGTTATCGAATAGAGTGTGAGAGTAGGGTGGGGAGTGCCAGGGACTGGAAATGGTCTATCTTGGTCCAGGAAAACATCATCTTTCCCCCTCAGTCTAGAACAGAGAGTATGCTGCCGTAGAGATATTTCTGTTTGGATTCAACATTGTTGGCCTGCACGGAGTTTGTGTATTTTATTTCTCCCCTTTGGGCTTATTGTCAAAATTTCAAAATCAGATTTATGAGTTTGATTCTGATTCAGATTTCCATTTTCCGGGAAGAAAACTTGCTCTGAAGCAAGAAAATCGGAATCTGGCAACTCTGGACTGACGAGGCAACAGTGGGCGGCTCCTGGGTCCTGACTGCTCCCTGGACACGGACCGTGTGCTCTCTGTTTTGCCACAGGCCCCACTACTCCCGCTTGTATCTCTGACTCTAATGCTGAGTGGCATTTACCCTTAGCACTTGTGTTAGCACTTGTCTCATTGTAAAGAGAAAAGTGAATCTCTGGGCCTTTGTCTCTGCGAAGTGCTAACTTAAAAGCTAGACTATTTTGGAAATGGAAAAACGATCATGCATTTAACCCAGGGAAAAAGCAGCCCATTTCCCATTTCCTGTCTGGCCCCAGTGAACATCCAAAGTAGTGAAGGTTGTCTCTCCATCCGGGAGGCAGCAAATTACACTACGAAGAATTGCATCTTCATGTAAGACTGAGACCAGCCTGGCTGATAGAAAACCGATAGAAGCTACCAGGTACCTGTTGGGTATTTTGGTAACTTCTTCCCATCTATATATTTTCTTCTGGGCGATGCTTCCCATGGCTTTGGGTCTAACCTTGGGATAACCTCCGCCATGTGTGGTTCTGTTTCCAGGTGGTGATCATGGAAGTCCAAGGCCTCAAATCCCTGGCTCCAAATCGCATTGTATATTGTACCATGGAGGTGGAAGGAGGAGAGAAACTACAGACTGACCAGGCCGAGGCTTCTAAACCAACGTAAGTTCTGTTCTCCACGGTTCATCTTCCAGAAGAAGGTTGTTCTCTTTGGCACTGTTTTGTCCAATGCCAGGTTAAAGGTCTGCTTTCTCCAGAAGGTTCTTGGAGGCATATACCTTGATTATTTTCCAAACAAAATGACTCAATTATATTCCTATTCAGCATCTGTAATAAGGATTCCAATTCTTGGGGCTCCTGGGTGACTCAGTCATTTAAATGTCTGACTCTTGATCTTGGCTCAGGTCATGATCCCAGACTTTGGGGATGGAGTGCCATGCTGGCTTGCTCACTTGCTCTCTCTCTCCAAGAAAAAATTTTTTTTTGTAAGAAACTTAAACAATCTCCTTTCTAGAGGCTTTATTTGTTAACCTTAGAGAAGTCAGTCACACCTTCAATCCTTTGATACAGCGTGCCGGAGAGTTTGGTATAAAATTTATTAGATTTACTAAATAATATTTGGTTTATGGTATAAGCAATTTTTTTCAAAAGCTTTCTCTTATGTGCCATAGTTATGACTCCATCAGTAAAGCAGTGTGTTATATTAGATACATTAATTCATTCAGTTGTTTGCCAAATGTTCACGGTGTGGGTACAAAGTAGAGTTGCCCAGTGGAGAGGAAGGAAGTCACTGCTGTAGTTCTACAGAGCTTATACTTAACGTTGAGTGGGAAGATCAGAAATATAATTACCTTTACGTATAATTACAAATAGTTATAAATGCTGAAAAAGAAAGAGTGCTTTGAGAGGTGGTAGCACTTGAATCAGTTTGTGGGGACAGAGTCAGAACTGGCCTTCTTTAGAAGTTACAAGACATTTGGGCTAGTCTTACAAAAGTTGAGCAAAGCAGGTGGGAGTGGAAAGAGCATTCCAGGCAGAGTCAGCTTGTGTAAAGGCCCTGTGGTGAGCAAAGGTCCTGTAGGATAGGGCCTAATTGAAAGAAGGCCAGTGGGGCTAGAGTTCAGAGAGCAAGGTATGCCGTAGCTGCCAGTGAGGTGGGAAGGGTCCACACAGTGAAGGGCCTTGCTAGACCATGGAAAGTATGGGAATAGGTGATTAGATGTGTGTTTTAAAGAGCCCACCATGGCTTCAGTGGGGGGGATACAGGAAACCAGCTAGGATTCTATGGCAATCATTTACAAGAGTGATGATGATCAATTCATTTGGGCCAGGAGACGCTCAAGCCTCAACAATTCTTTTCTTTTTTTTTTAATTTTTTAATGTTTGTTTATTTTTGAGAGGGACACAGAGCATGAGTGGGATAGACGCAGAGAGAGAAGGAGACACAGAATCCGAAGCAGGCTCCAGGCTCCCAGCTGTCAGCACAGAGCCCGATGCGGGGTTCAAACCCACAAACCGCAAGATCACGACCTGAGCTCAAATCGGGCACCTAACCGACTGAGCCACTCAGGCGCCCCAGGGCTCAACAATTCTTGAGAGGTCACTGCTTTTTCCCTCCCTCCGCAAAGCCTCTTTCCCTTCCTTTTCTATCTCAGTTAAGCCAACCAGACTAATGAGCTTTCTTTTGTTATTGTTGGTAATTCATAAAAGTCATAAAAAGGATCCCCCCTGACAGCAAAGCCCTGCCTCTCCTCCTGCAAAGCATCATGAACTGTTTAGCAGAACATGAATAACTTACCGGGATGTTCAAACAAAGTAGTTCAAAGAAAGTACTGCATGTTTCCCAGACTAGAAAAAAATCCGAGGGCATTGTATGCCTTCAGGTTTTTCTTTGCATAAATAGGCAAAGGCCTCAGATGCTGGGAGGCTGGGCAAAATTAATGAATGCAAGCAAGAGGAGATGGAAACCTATACAGTTTGTCACACACTATCTATCCTGCCTCCCTCTTTATAAGCTTAGTTTTTTTACTGCCTACCTTTGATCCAAATCCCAGTTTTTCCCACCTGTCCGCATGGCCCGATCGTTATCAATGCTCTTACATTCTGCTGTGCTAGTTGGGTGTGCTTTTAAAAATATGTCGCTGGTGGGGGTTGAAAACCCTATTTGGTATTTTTGCCAACTTTTTGGATGTTGGACTCAATATGGTGTCATAAGATAGAGGAGGAAGGAGGAAGCTCCAATTATTCCAACAGGCTGTTGGTTCGTACGAGCTATGGTAGCTAAAAACATAATTCATATCATTTTATTGGGTTTAAAGGTTTCAGCTCCCAGGATAAATGATGAACTGATTTTCATGTGTTTATGAATGTTCAAAACAGAGTATCAGATTACACATAAATCTGGACTACTTCAGTCTTTCTGCTTGAAATACTCATATTTCACCTACATTTTTGCTTCTGTCCCACACATGCGCTTATTATGGCCATATCAATAAACATCTCACCCTGAAACATTGCGCTTTTCTAGCCCGAAGTATCATATTTTCATTTCTCTTCCATCAGTGAGTGGGTGGTACCAAAACCTCACAGGATTTGCTTGTTTGCTTGTTTGTTTTTAAATACAGTAAGCATGCAGATTTCATGTCTAGGGTCAAGTCCAAACAGTCAGCAGTGGCTACCTCGAGTGCTGTGTTAAGAAGGGGTCTGAGGTGAAATCTGTATTCAGAGGAAAACAGTGCGTGATGAACTTGTAATGTGCGCTGTAGGAGAGGAAGATGACTAAGAACCTCGTATTTGCCATTTCTACAGCATCCCAAAGAGATATACCCAGAGTCTGAAATCTAGCGATGCTTGTGTTTCTTGCTGTCTCTTCCTTGATCCTTTCTAAAAAAAAAAAAAAATTTTTTTTTTTGAGCGAGAGAGTGAGAAAGAATGAGAGCACGTATGAGCAGAGGAGGGGCAGAGACAGAAAGAGACAGAGGATCTGAAGCAGACTCTGAGCCATCAGCACAGAGCCCGATGCAGGGCTCGAACCCACAAACTGTGAGATTGTGACCTGAGCCGAAGTCGGATGCTTAACCGACT
>PITB01028865.1:0-18589 GCA_004024585.1 Paradoxurus hermaphroditus
CTGCAGGAGGCTGGGCGGCCCCCAGCGTTGGTCCCGGGGTGGACCCCACGTGCCTGAGCCCGGCTCTTGCTCCAGGTCCCTGCACTCGTGTTGGGGGACAGGTGTTCCTTTCTGTGGGACCGCTGTGTGCTCTCCAGGGGATCCTGCAGCGAAACCACCCCTTGTGTTATCCTCACGTCAAATTCACAAGCGTGCCCGAGGGGTGACACCAGGCCAGCCACAGGCGGTCCTCACGCATCGTCAGGTCCCGGGCTGGTAGAGAGAAAGGTGGTGTCCAGAGAGCTCTGGCCCCAAGCCAGCACAGGGACACACGCGGTCCCAGAGAGAGGAGCAGGTTTCCAGAGCCGCCTGTGACGTGTAGGGACAGACACAGGCAGGAATTCCATCCCGCAAGTGCTGCCGGAAAGGAGAGCAGGGCCTCTGGGCAGAGGGAACAGAGCGCGTTACGCCAAAGGGCCGAAAGAGTTGGGGCAGGTGGAGGCGAAGAGGCAAGTCCCCAGCCCAGCTCCGTGCCGGGAGCCCAGTGAAATCCCAGCCCCAAGGCAGGTCCCTCCGAACCTCTGGGCCTTCGGGTTAAGAATGCACTCCACAGCCGTGGGGCCCGTCGGTCGGTGACGGCCTCTGCAGAGCACCTGGTCTGTGCGGGTCCCCGGGCCGGAGAGAAAAGGGTTCGTGAGTCTGTCTGGAAGAAGCAGCCCCACTTCCGAGCCGAGCGGCCACTGGGGACCGGCAGGGGGTCCGTGGTGGCCCGTCAGCCCACAGATGGCTTACGAGCATTCCCCTCTTGGCATGTAATATCGGTAATGAATTTAAAGCATCCAGTGTATATTAGAAATAAGTAAATTAGCTTATCCAGCCCCCGGTCACTCACAATCCATTTTCCAACCCCCCAAAGCTATTGGCTTCAGCTAATGACACCCCGGCGTAGAGCAGTCTGCAACCGCTTCCTGCCGAGGGCCAGACCGCAAATCCTCCACGCGGTCTCTGCCGCAACCCGCCCCTCCCACCCCCCGCCCTGCTGTAGGCACCTCGTGAAGGACGGGAGGCCGGGCTGCCAGTAAAACTTTATTTATACAAGCAGGCGGCGGGCCGGGTGTGGCATTCAGTGGTTCTCACCCGAACGACATTTGTCGGGGACACTTGGCAGAGTCTGCAGTGTTTCTAGTGGTTCTGACAAAGCCTGCTGCGGAAGGCCACTCTCCCGGGCGGAGGCGGGGCGTCCCCAAACATCCTACGCGCACAGGACGACCCGGGAGAACCGTGAGCCCTGAGGCCACTGGTGCCCGAGCTGAGAGGCCCGGTCCGGAGTCCTGAGTCCGGAGAGAAGGTAACGGAGCCCTCGGGGGCTGGGTGTGTCCCACGCGTCACAACGGCGGCTGTGGGCAGAGGTCGCCCCCGGCTCGGTCCACTTGGGCTCCGGTAACAACAATACCTCGGACGGCAGCAGGAAGGGACGGCTCAAACACAGACCTGACTTCTCCCAGCGTGGAGGCTGGGGCTCCAAGGTCAGGGTGCCAGCCTGGCCGGGTTCTGGTCGTCCCTCTGCCCGGTTCCCCGGCAGCTGCTTTCGCTGGGTCCTCGCATGGCGGGGACAGAGAGGGCAGGGGTTCTGGTGGCTCTTCTCTTTGGGCACCCAGCTCCTAACACCACCGCATTCGGGCTTCGGCGTGTGCATTCGGGGACACACGCATTCACTGCCTGCAAAGCCTCTGGTGACGGGCACATACAGGGATGTACGCCCCAGCTGGGCGTGGGGCCAAGGCCGGAGGGTGTGAGCGAGTGAGCCAGTGGGTGAAGGATCCATGGCACCTGCCTGCTGTGAGCCGTCCCTTTGCAGGCTCCTGGGCGCAGTGATGACCACACGGGCGGTACCTGCCGGGCCATCACCAAGTCGCTGCAACAGGGGACGTGAACGGCCTGAGTGCACCCAGGTGAGTAGAGGCGGTTGTGGTAGGGGCAGTGCCTTCATGTGCCGTGTCCTCTAACTGGCAGCCAGCTCGGCCATAATCCGGGGTACTAGGGGGAGAATACCTTTCTTGGAAACTGGCCTCGTCGGCCGGGTCCCCGTGTGAGGACTCCTGGCATCCCCCCACCTGGGCCGGCAGGGCTGCTCACAGGGTCTGGGTGTGCGGGGGAGGCTAAGGAAGTTACAGGCCAGGACGCCGTGGGGACACGCCGGTGTGCAAGGCCACCTAGCTTCCATTAATGTATAATTACACGCTAATAACAACTCCCTATTTGTACAGTGACTACGCATCCTATGGGTTACCTGATTATTTACCCAGAGTTAGCATGTGAACCGGGGTCTAATTACCCTGCATAATTGTTCAACCTCATAGTAACACTTTAATTTGCAAAGCAAAAATAACCGTGTGATTACCCTGCAATTACATGACAGTCACTCATCAATTACTTGTACAGAGTTTGCTGGTGTTTGCAGACGGGCAGAGGCCCACGCACGCCTCCCCGAGGCACTCCTCTCGGGTCCCGCAGGCACTCACCCGCCCCTCCCGCAGCCCGGCCCGACGGCCTCCCTCACTCCCCCATTCACAGAGGGCGCTGGCCTCCCATCTCCGCCACCTGCTAACCTCACACCTGCAGCCAGGACCCTGGCTTGTCACGGAGTCACGCGCGGGAAGGGCGGTGGCCCCTGCCTGCCGCCTGCTGTGTGCCGGGCTCCGGCCGGAAGTTCCCCCAGCCAGGCCCTCGTCTTCCGCCGAACTGGGTTAAGGCGCTAGAGCGCTCCAGCCTGCAGGTGAGGAAGCCGAGTTCCAGCAGGGGAGTTTCCGGAGCCTCCCGGCCTCTGCGGTTTGCAGGAGCAGGCGAAGCCGGCGCTGTCCGCAGAGGCACCGCCATGGGCTCTGGCGCCAGAGGAAGCCCGACTTCGAAGGTTGTTTCTGTGCTTGCTTCTTCCCAGGCCACGAAGTGTCCAGACTGGGTCAACCCCGGGGGCACGTGGCTGTCACCTCCCCCAGTGCGCCCACAGACATCTTTGCAAACCATTTCTGATTCCAGTGTGCAGGCCCCCGGCAAGGGGACGAGGCACAGGGAACACAGGGTGTTTAAGGAGCACCTCGCTGCTGGGCCTGAGCAGGCCTGGGTGCCACACTCGGGGCCGGCCACCCCGGAGCGCGGGAGCGAGGCTCGCCTGGGCCGACAGCGCCGCCCGGGGAACTCACCACGCAGGAGTTAAGAGGCCCTGCATCCGGTCTTGCTTCTTCTTTCTCCATGTGCAGCCGGGGTGCCCTGAATGTGGCAGAGGCAGGGAGGTGGGGAGGAGGGTGCTGGCCCAGTCCCTCCGCCAGGAGGAGGAGGCATCGGTGAAGCGGCACTTTGCCCCCCGAGTCTCTCTAGAAAGACCCACGCCCACTACGTGGCAGTTTTAGAACGGGCTGAGCGCACGCATCCGTTGGACGCGGCCTTGATGACAACTGGACACTCTTGGCCCCAGCGTGGCTGCCCCCCGGGAGGGACTGCCCGGGCTGCGGGGCCTCGGGCCGCTCCCTGCCACAGCCGCGTGCCCCTGATGTCAGCAACGTCTTTCCTTCAGACCCAGTGCTGAGACGCTTTCGTGCTGCGTGCTGCCTGAGACAGTCCACGGTCGCCCTCCCGGCCACTCTGCCCTCGCCACCCTCCACGAGGCAGGGTCACCCGCTTGCTGTCTCTGTGTGAGCCTCAACGCGCCCCCCCCCGCTGCCCGCCCCCCAGCTTCATGCGGCCACCCCTCCGCTGGCCCTGGAGGACAGCTGCAGCTGCCTGGGACGCACCGGGCCACATGGCTCTGGTGTAAACGGAAAAGCGGGGCTGGAGAAACATCAGGACGCTGTGCTTCGTGCGCCTCCTGCGGGCAGGTGAGCCCACGTGACCCAGTGCCGGTGGGGGGGCAGGCCCGGCTGCCCACCACACAGGGGACACGTCACGACTCGGAGCAAGGCAGCCCTTCAGGACGACAGATGGAGGGTGTGGCTCCCGCCCCGTTAGCCCTAAAGACCCTGGTCCCCAAGTAAGACTTCTCTCCCCGGGCGCCCCGCCCTCGCTCTTGTAAACAGAAGGCGTGAGGGCTCCGCAGGCGGGTTTTTCAGCCTGAAACACGAGATGAGAAAGAGTGATCTCTCTGTAGCAGACTCAGAATAAGCCCCAGGATGAACCCCTCGAGCCACATCGAGAGGCTCTGTCCAGTCACTTCCCGCCATCTTTGGGTCAGCGGAGGCCAAGCTCGGGGGCAGCTTCTAGCCCTGCCTCAGCGAGCGACCGGATGGACACACGGGCCCCACGAGTCTTTGTGCTGGTTCTGAAAAGGCAGACGTTTGGGACAAACACACACACAGGTGCACTCAGACACACAGATGTGCACACACATGCATGGGGCACGCAGACACACACGGACATGCACACAGACACATAGGAGCACGCAGACACACATGGTGCACACATACAGACACACACAGAGGCACACACACCGGTGCACACACACGGAAGTGCACACACACAGAGGCACACACACGGAGGGGCACACACACCGGTGCACACACATGGAAGTGCACACACACACACAGGTGCACATACACGGAGGTGCACACACAGGTGCACACACACAGAGGTGCACACACATGGAAGTGCACACACACAGGTGTACACACACAGGTGCACATACACGGAGGGGCACACACACAGGTGCGCGCACACAGGTGCACACACACAGGTGCACACAAGAGGCTAATAGAGCCGGAGGACCGGAGATTCCAGGGGAAGCCACATCCTTAAAGTGACATATGATAACAAAGGAGACAATAAACACGATTAGCATATGTTTTAAACAGTATTAGCGAGGCTTTCCATGAACTCAGAATGGAGAGCGCCTGGGGGTGGGTTGGGGTAACAGCTTCTATTCCTGTGAGTCATAAAATCCCTGGCTCAGAAGAAACGGGCGTCCTCAGACGACAGAATGCGGCGGGCAGAGCGGGCCCGGCCCCCCCGAGCTGTGCTGCAGAGGTGAGGTCGGCCAGCCGGGGAGCCTGCGGGCCAGGAGGCGGGGTCGTCTCCCCTTCTGGCACAGGGACGTTGGCAGCATCCGTGGGCGTGCACATTCCCAGACCGGGGGCCACACGCGCGCGGGAGCCCGGACGCCGGCCTGGCCCCTCGCCGAGCGCCGGGAGGGGATTTGCAGGTTCGGCTGAGGGCGGGCTCTGGAAGGAAGGGATGTTTCGCCGGGCGAGGGAGAGAGACGGACCCCGGGCCCCCCGCCCGCCTCGGAGGCACCAGAGTCAGCCGCGGATACGGCCCACAGGCGACGCCCGACGTCCACTCCCAACCTGCCGGCCTCTCCCCTCGCCGGCCTTGGGCGGCCCTCCCTCTGCACCCCAGGGGTCAGCTGCTCGGGTGGCCGCGCCTCGTCTAGGCACTGGGCCCCGAGGCGCCATGGGCAGGGGACGCCAGGGTTGGTTTGCCCCTTGTCCAGACCCAACGAGGTGCGGGAGCTCAGGACTGAATACATTTCCGCAGGGAAGGGGGCTCCAGGCACGCGGGATCCAGGCGTGCGCACACACGGACGTGCGCACACACGCGGGTCTTCACACACTCACTCTCGTGGAATTTCACACACTCGGGATCTCTTGGATTTTCGGGGGGGGGCACTGGCACCACAGCCTCGGGGCTCCCTCGGGGATGGGACGGCGGCCCAGGACAGTCACCCCCCCTGAGTCTTTTGTTCTTTAATGTCTTTATTTATTTTTGAGAGAGAGTAGGGGGAGGGGTAGAGAGAGGGACAGAGGGTCCGAAGCGGGCTCCGCCCTGAGAGCAGCGGGCCTCGGCCGTCCCACGGGGGTCCCGGGCACCCCCGCCTCAGACCCACACCCCTCGTCCTGGCTCTGGCTGCGCTGGGGAGTGCGTCAGGCTCCCGGGCCACGTGCAAAGGGCCACCACCGGAGCTTCAACCAGAACGTTCTGCTCTGGGCTCTGGAGGCCAAGCCCCAGGTCCCGGGGCTGGAGGGCTGGTTCCTGCGGGCGGAGCTCAGGGAGGGTCTGCTCCAGGCGCGTCGGCAGCATCTGACTTGACGGACACGCGTGGTGGCCCTGGGCTTGCAGATGCGTCCCCCCAGCACTGCCTGCGTCTCCACGCGGCTTCTCCCTGCGTGCCTCTGTCCAAACGTCTGTCTTCTCGAAAGGACACCAGCCGTAGGATTCAGGGCCCACCCTACCCCGGTGCCGCCTCACCCTAATTACT
This sequence comes from Paradoxurus hermaphroditus, assembly GCA_004024585.1. Taxonomy (NCBI): domain Eukaryota; kingdom Metazoa; phylum Chordata; class Mammalia; order Carnivora; family Viverridae; genus Paradoxurus; species Paradoxurus hermaphroditus. The sequence continues at coordinate 6,224 of PITB01028865.1, forward strand.
CCCGCAAAGACCCTGTCTCCAAAAGGTTACATCCCAAGATGCCGGCAGGGACCCTGTCCGTGCCAGTCCAGGGGGGTCGCAGCACCGCCCCGAGGGGCAGGGGAGAAGCCGGGGAGCTGTGAGGAGCTCTGGAACCACGAAGACCTCCAGGGTCGTCCCGGCTGAGGGTGGCGGTGGGACCTTTGTCCCCCAAGCTGACAAGTCATCAGACGCAGGCCAACCCTGGCACCCCGCCCTGGGAAGGGGACTCGGCCGTGAGCTGGCCGGCAGACCCCCGGCCCCTCCTCCCTGTGCCCCACGCCTCCTGGGATCCTGAGCCCAGCCCTCCCCATTTCCCCAACTCCCAACGCTAGAGGGTCCCGCGCTTGGTCCCCAAGAGCCCTCCTCCAGTGTCAGGCCTCCAGACCCCCCAGGCTGGATGGGGTTCCTGGAGCCGTGTGCAGGGGGCTCCCAGGGAAGCCAAGTGAGTACCCCGGTGTTCAGTAGCACCTCTGACACCACCTCACGGCTCTCCATCACAGGATCTCCTTGTTGCTCCAGCCTTGTCCCCTACTTGGGCCGCTCCCAGCCAGGCCGTGTCACTGCTGTGCTCAGAGGTGTCCACTGCCCCGCTGCCCCACTGCCTCTCCTCAGTCTTGGGACATGACAAGCACGCTCCTGCCTCAGGACCTTTGCACCTACTGCTCCCTCTTCTCGGAACATTCTTTGTCCCCCAGATCTCTGTGCAATCCATCCCTTCTCCGCCTTTATGTCACCTGGTCACGGGTTCCCTGCCTCCTCAGCTGCCTTGGCTCACTGTTCTCCCAGCACCTGCTGCCACTTAGATGTCCTTGTGCCTGTTCGTCTCCCCGTTATAACGTGAGCTCCGTGGAAGGCAGCAGCTGCTGTGTGCCCAGGAGGGGAGGATTCTTCACTCTGGGGCCCAGCTGGTACAGAGAGGCGTCTCCCAGCACCACGCCCGCCCCTCGGGGGTGCGGGCCATGGGAAGAGGACTCCCCTGCGAACCTGGCCCCCAGAACCACTTGGAACAGCTCACACCATCAGGGGCCAGTGTGCCTGCTCGTGGGGCTGTCGCGCCCCCTCACTCGCCCAGCAGCCCCTCCCTGCAGCCAGCCCTGTCTCTGAGAAGCCCACACAGGCAACAGGACACGTCTGGTGTCTGGCAGCAGGCCGCCTGCAGGGCAGGGCTGGCACTTCGAAGAACCTTCCTCCGTCTTGTAAACTGGGAACATTTGGCAGGGACATCGTGTGTGGCCGCGGATACGGAGAAGGCACCTCCGTGCTCGGCCGAGGGGCCCGGCCGGCCCACCCAGGAGTGCCCCTGCGCCTGGCTCTGGGCACAGGGCGGTGGGGACCTTCTGAATGAAACCACCGATGGGGTCCTAGTTCTCAGATCAATCAGTGTCTTCCACCATCTAGGGGACGGAGCTCTTGGAAGAAGGACCGGCCCCAGGCGGGTGCAGGCAGGGACGGCGGCCACGGACACCCCCACGTGACGGCGGTGTGGGCAGGACAGCGAGGAGCAGAGGCGTGCAGGATGAGACGGGACCCGGCAAAGGTGCATCTCACATCTTGAACGGAAGGACCCCCTCCCGCCCTCTGGGACACGGCAGGCGTCAGACGAAGGCTCGTGGAGAGGGCCCCCACGGCTCTTCACCCAGAGAGACAGGGAAAAGCTGTCACTTCTCTCCTCGCGCGGATCCGGTGTCCGGGGAGGGCGTTTACGGCACGGCTTAGTGTCTCCAGGAAATGAGCAACTCATTCGGTGTGTGGGCAGCAGAGGGCTCCTTCCCCCTCCCCGGAGAACCCCTAAACGCAGCCGGGGTCGGCGTCCGAGCAGGCCCCGGAGGCCTGGGCTTTCCCCACTTCTGTTGCCTGGGGAGGAACGGAACTCCCCTGAGAACCTTCATTTCCCCTTGTCCTCAGTGACCCCCCAGGAATCGGCACAGGCCTCCGCTCGAGCCCTCGAGCCCAGGCAGCGGGGGGGACCCCCTCCGCACATGGCCCTTTGTGGCTGTGTGTTGGGGAGGGGAGGTGGACACCGTACCTGAGCCCACCCAGAAGCGTCTCCCCACTGACAAAGTTCCCTTGGTTGGTGGGAGCCTCCGCGTCGGGACAGAGCCGCTGGCTGTGTCCCACCGAGTGAGTGACGGGGGGCACTGAGCGGCGATGTCAGGGCCTGCTCTGGGCAGGACCCCCGAGGACTCCCCCGCTGCCCCGAGGGACCTTCGAGAGGGTGAAAGAAGCGTGCCTCAGTCATAAAGCGCCCTTCCTCTGCCCGGCTCCCCCACCAAGCGCACACGGCAAGCGCCTGCTGAACGGGACAGCGGTGCAGGCGTTGGCTGGGCTCGTGGGGCCTCAGGAGCAGAGGGACACAGCCGCCACTCCTCCCCCAGCAACATCCTGGGTTGGGGCGCGCACCGTCTTCACTGGATCGTTTCCAAAGAGCCGACGCATGCATGCGCGGCCCCACGTGACGGCCCTTTTGCAAAAGGAAGTTACTGGAATCTAGATTTTTTTTTTTAACGTTTATTTATCTTTGAGACATAGAGGCAGAGCGTGAGCAGGAGAAGGGCAGAGAGAGAGAGGGAGACACAGAATCCGAAGCAGGCTCCAGGCTCTGAGCCGTTTGCACAGAGCCCGACGCGGGGCTCGAACTCACAGACGCGAGATCATGACCTGAGCCGAAGCTGGCCGCTTAACCGAATGGGCCACTCAGGCGCCCCTGGAAATCTAGATTTTGTAGAGATAGGCTTCTGGAATGCGGGTGTCAGAGGACTCTGGTATATAAAAAATACACGGATGACTGGAGAGCTGGTGGGGGTCCCGTCCCCCTTTCTGTGTATCCTTGGAGAAAGCCACACAGGCAGGAGGAACAGTGCATGCAAAGGCCCTGAGGCCAAGGGCCTCAAGATCGCCTGGACTCTGCCTGATTGGAAGCCGCTCGGCACCCACGGGGTCACAGTGACCGAGATCACGCTTCCATCCCTGCAGGCACAGGGCGTGCAGAAGAGCGATCCTTTCCGAGGATGTACAAGGCGAAGAGCCACAGCCCCTCACCCCAAGGCTCCAGCCCCCAGGGTCCCAGCCCAACAAGGCAGTTCTGCCACAGCCAGGAGTTCAGTCACCTGTGCGGATCTGCCAGAGGCTGGCTGTGCACCGGCCGAGGGAGAAGAAGAAGGGGTGGGGGGTCCCCGGAGGCCTGGCTGACTTCCCTGGAGAGGCACCCGGGCCGGGAGGGCGAGACGGGTGTGGCTCCGGCCGGTTCTCTCCACCCCCACACCTGGGGTCCCTCTGGGGGACAGCTGTCTCTCTGCTCTGCCCCACAGGGCGGCTCTTAGCAAGGGACAATTTCCACCGCCAGCTGCTGACCCGGCGTGCCTGCACTTACGTCTGTGGCGTCAGCTCGGTGACAGGCGTCTCTGCGAAGGAGAGGGGCTGCAGGGCGCTCGCCACAAGGACTGGGCCGAGCCCACTTGCGCCGGGGCCACGAAGGGGCCACGGTGGGGTAGCGGCCTCGTGAGCCGGGCATGTGGGTGCTCGGTTCCCCGGGGCCCCCGCTGGCATCTCCCATCCCCGGGTTTTTAAAAATGTTTTAATGTTTATACATTTTATTTTGAGAGAGAGAAAGAGAGAACAAGGGAGGGGCAGAGAGAGAGGGAGACACAGAATCTGAAGCAGGCTCCAGGCTCTGAGCCGTCAGCACAGAGCCTGACGTGGGGCTCAGACTCACAAACTGTGAGATCACGACCTGAGCTGAAGTCAGACACTTACCCGACTGAGCCACCCAGGCGCCCCCCTCATTTGCTGCTTTTCCCGCGGGCCCCAACCCCTCTCAATGGGGGGCCTGTGAGCACAGCAGAAGGGGCCCCTTGTGACATTTGGGGTCTGCAGGGCACCGTGACGCACTGGCACTCAGAGCCCAGCCCCCATGCCTAGAAGCCCCTACAGGCATGGCCCGGGGGGAGGGGGCTGGCCCTCCCTCTTCAAGGCCCATGAGACTGCGGACCTGAGAGCTGGGCGAGCGGCCGTTGCTTTAAGTCGCCAAGTTCCGGGGTGGCTCCTGTGCAGCCATGGCAACTGGAAGTGGCTCCTGGAGCGGGCAGCAGGGCGGCAAAGGGCCGGCAGGTGGCCTGGGCTTAGCAGCCAGTGCGAAATGGGTGCCCCGCACGTGCAGAGGTCAAGGAGATTCCGGCGGCGCTGACTGTGCCCCCGTGTACTACGGCCACCGCGGCGACCGCAGGAGGGGGTGACCGGCGCCGTCCTGAGCTGACGCTGCGGTGAGTACGGAGCCGATGCCGAGGGAAGCTGGCTCTCCGTCCGCTCTGCCTGGCGCTCAAACCGACAAGCTGCTCGGGGCTGTTCTCACGTCAGGGTGAGACCGGAGGGCGGTCACAGCCTCACGAAGGTTGCAGGGGAGCCTCCCAGAGCGCCCCCACGGGTGAGGGGCAGGCGCTGAGCAGGGGGCCTTCAGGGGCCTGGGGGCCACATTGCCTCTGAGGTTCACGGGGCCGAGACCGGGGGGCCTGCGTCACAGAGTTTGGCGGAGGGGAACGCTGTAGACGGCCGACGTTTCCCACAGCGGCTCTGGCGGAGCCTTGCTGGTTTGGACTGAAAAGGGCAGAAAGTGGACAGAATGGATGGGAAGGGTGACGGCTCCAGGGCAGGGCCAAGAGCCCGAGGACGATTCCCAGGCGACCAGACGGAGCCCTCGGCAAGGGGCCGCGCACCTGCCCAGACCTCAGGGCCGAGGGGAGCCTCTGCTTTTGCCCCTTTGGGATGGTGGCTGCTCGTCCGTCTGCACCTGTCCCGGCACTGGCTGGCCGGGCGCAGACAAGGTATCACTGTAATCCTGGTCACGAGGCCCGTGCAGCTGTGCCAGGACCTCGTCTGCAGTCTGCATCGGGACTTGACCAATGACAAGATCCAGGCCCCTGAGTCCAAGCCTGATGGCTCGTTGGGGTGTGACTTCGGGGTGCCTGGGAGGACCCAGGGAATGTGCAGGTGGGAGGAACGCAAATAGTTTCCGGCCTGGCGGTTTTAAAACCCGGCCCACGAATGATGTGAAACTCACATCCGTCACGACCTGGGGCGCACTTCTCCCGCCGAATCTGGGCTCCTGACCGCTCCGTCGACGGCGTCCAGTGGGCAACACTGCGCCAGTTTCCAGGCCGAGGCCTTAAGACGCCGACGGCTCGCACTTCCCGTGTCTGGGACGCTCGCCCTGGTGACCCGGCCACGCTGCTGCGTGGAAGGTCGGCTGCCCGGGGAGTGGCCCGCACGGAGAGGAACCACGGCCAGGCCCGCGCCTCCAGCCCTGTGCGTGCGCCATCTTGGAAGCGGGTCTTCCAGACGGAGCCTGCCTGCCCTGGTTGACCCCTCCGAGCCCTGCCCGGAGCACAGAGTCCTGATATCGGGGGTCACAGTGGAAGTCACCATGTCTTGGGATGGTTTGTCACACAGCAGCGGGTGGCCGAGGCGTACACGGGGAGCGCACCGTGGCGGGGCTTCGGTGAACACCAGCTGTGAATTTCATTCTTCTCGTGACTATTATCATCGACAACGGCAACCTAAAAGAAGGTCTGGCAGAGACAGCCGGCTTGCAGAGAGCCACGCGTCTCTAAATCCCTGGGCTCCCAGACAGGACTCCTGGACGCCTGGACAAAGCCGCAAACCATCTCCAACTCGGCTGCGTGGCCCGGCCCGAGGGGACGTCAAGCTTCCACACCGTCTTAAAAAGAACAGAGTGAGGCTGTATTCGGGGTTATCACAGGCTCCATGCTGTTTTTTTCTCCTCGCCCATAATTTCTCTGCCTAAAGTGTAAAACATAAGGGAATGCTATGTATAATGTTAGAGGCCGTCACCAGTCTCTGACTCGGAACCGCCTGGCTGCTCTCACGAGGGGCCGCAGACACGGAACGCACCTGTTTCCGTTTTGGTTTGAGCAAGGCGTTCTCTGACGCCAGCCGCGGCCCCACGAACGGCCCAGTGGGACGGATGGGGCTGATTTCAGCGCTGCCCTGCAGGAACCCGGGGGCCGAGGCTTCCCCTCAGATTTCAAACGCAGGGAGGGGCATTTGGGACCTAAGACTCACTCCTGCGGTTCAGAAGGGGACTGCACACCACCGAGGCTTCCAGTCAGGCAGGGCCTCTCCCCTGGCAGAGCCCCCTGGGGCGGGATAGACCCCTGTGGGGGTGCCCCCAGCCCCCTGCCTGGGCGCCTCAGAGCCAGGCCCTCTCAGTACTTTCCAGGCTGCCTGCCTTGCTGCCAGCCCCCGGGGGGCGTGGGGTGGGGCTTTCTGGACGCCCCTCAAGCCCCAGTGCTCCATGAGCCGTATCCACCCCCGGGACCCCTGTGCAGCCAGAGAGAACAGGCCCGTCTCCCCTAGATCTCGTGGGCCCCCGGAGGCAGCCGTGCCCCAGTCGGCAGCAGCCTCTCCCCTGGCTTCGGGGGGCTGAGGGGCCATACAGTGGCCCCCGCTCGGAGCCTCTTGCAAAGGGAAAGATCAGCTTCCGGGGGAGCCCCGTGGCGGGGAGAGCCGCGTGGCCGTGAGGTAATCAGCAGACAACACTATTACCATTATGCTGCTAATTAATTCCCAGCTCATTACATTTCCTGTGGCTAATTTGTACTCGGGCTGATTTGATTAAACTCATCTCTATGCTAATAAATGTGTTTTCCATTGGTTTTAGTGGCTGAAGGAAAGGGTTCGATATTTACATATTTTGACGTTTATCAGAGAAATTGCAGCATCCAAATTAATGCATCTCAGCTTTACGGTTTGTAGGCAGCGTCGTGGGGTCAGGCGCTCCCGCAGACAGCCCTTCTTCTCCGAGGCCCGCAGGCCCAGCCCAGGCGGGGGTCTCCTCCCAGGTCACGGCCGTCCTGGGCAGGACCTCCCCTTTCCTCCCTCCGCGGGGGACTGTGGTCACAGCCTTTCTGCTAATAAGCAGGTGTGTTTAGGAGGGCAGCACGGAAGCTGGCTTTTCCCTCCCTCCACGCAGGGTGACAGGGAACCTTGCTATCTCCCTAATGCCAACCTCATCCTGCCTGTGGATGGAGTCCCATCCCCCAACTGCGGTCCCCTCCAGCCACTGGGTGAGCCCCCACCCTGCACAGACACCTACTGGAACGGGGCAGCCCCCCCCCCTGTGCTGCCCACTACTGCGGTGTCCCTGGGCCCCTCTCGCCTCAGGGCTCAAGGGGAGCAGGGTGAAAGGACTGTCTGGAATTTATCCATCTGTTTCCTGCCACCCGCCCCCGTCTGCGCCCCAGCAGGTCCTGCTCTGGCCTGACTCCATCTCCCTCCTCCAGGCCGGTCCAGTCCCCTGCCTCCCGCCACAGCTTCTGCTGACCACTGCCTCCCTGGCCCCTTCCTGTGGGGCCCTGGGCTGGGAAGGGCAGAGGGATCCATAGGGCAACCCATCCCTGCGTGGGCAGACCTTTCTGTGCCAAGCTGTCCTAGACTGCGCCTGGGACAATCCTCGGTGCCCAGGGCTGCGGAGGGTGCCGGTGGGTCCGGGGCCGGCCCCGGCAGGGTCGGCGGATGTGGTGGCCCCTGCTGCACACGTCCAGGACCGGCGTCCGACCTGGGTCTCTCTGGACAAGGCCCCTCAGCCGCTTGCTGCTCCCATGAAATGCTCTAGGGGTGAATGCAGCCCAGGACTGACCTACTGGAGGCCCAGGATAGGAAAGTGGACACACCCGGCAGCCGGCTGGAGGGCCTCAGGTCTAGGGGGTGGGGTCTGCCCCGACCATCTCCAGTGAGGTTTGCATGGTCCACCCCCTCACCAACTGTGCTGCATCTGCCCAGGAGCAGGGGTGAGGCAGAAGTGGGGGTGGGGGTTTGCAGGGGGGCTCGGCAGGGGGGCGGGGCGGCGGGGCCTCGGCCAAGGCCAGCACTGGGTCCTGGGTCTGGGGTCCAGGGTCCAGCATCCACTCCTGCCGGGCCCCGCCTGCGTGCACCCCGCCCCGCAGCAGAACCAACACCTTTTGGGGATCTTTCCGCCAGGGAGACAGTTTCCTCAGGGTCTGCTCTTTCCTGGGTGGTGGCCTCGGAGCCCAGACAGCTGTCCAGTGGTCTGGCGAAGGGCCCAGGGTCGGACAAAGGCAGCGCGTGAGGAAGGCTGGTGTGGAGGGGAGGGAGCTGGGGAGCCGGGCAAGGATGCAGGGGTGGGTGCTGAAGTGTCCCCTGAGGGCCCCTCTGCTAATATGGGAGAGGCCTGGGAAGGAGAGTGGGGGGGGCAGGCGAGGGGGAGGGGCCGGGTGGGAGCGGGCTCCCCAGGCCACAGGGGGGTAATCTGGAGCCTCCTAGGAATCCTCCAAGCGGCCCAGCCCAGGGCTTGGCACAGGCGGTGCAGCCTCTCAGTGTAAAAGTCCCAGATCCAACGATGCCAGACGTGCCGTTACATGAAAACACGAGCTTCAGGCATTTGCTTGCACAGCTCAGGACATCCCCCTTGTTGTTCCAGGACGTGGTTTTGCAGCAGGCCAGAGGGCGTCGTTTCCCGATTCCGGAGCCCCGGGACCTGCCTGGGCCCCATCCGCCAGCACCTAGAGCTGGCACTCTGGTGCCGGGGACACTTGATTGTCCTGTCTTTCCTCATTGCTGCCTGTAACAGGTCTGACATGAGAGCCTTGCCCTAATTCTGGGAGCCCATCTGTGGCATTCTGGCCCAGGGACAAGCCAGGGACTCCCAGATGCCGTGTCCCCTTCTGGAAATGCCCCATGCCCCTTCCTCTCCCTCGTCCGCACCCACCATTCATCCCACCAGCCCCTGGAAAGACGACAGAGAAGCTGGTTTCCTGATGGAATGTCGACCCCTCCCCCAAGAAGGAAGCTGTGGCTACCGCCCCTCCTCCCACCACACACACTGGAACTCTGCCAGGGGAAGGGACTGAGGGGGCCGCCTTGGGGAGATGTTGGCTGAGGAACATCGTGGACCGAGCTGCAGGGAAAGGAGGACAGTGCCACGGGCTGCTGCCCAGGAAGTGTGGCACGCTGGGCTCAGTGCCCTCGCTGGCCCAAGGCCCTACTTGACGCATGCTACCCACTGAGGTGAGCCATGAGCTCTGGCCCAGGGACCGGAATGTAATGACAACAGGTCCCTGACGATGTAGCCATTTGACAGATGGGGAAGCTGAGACACGAATGATGGTCCAAAACCAAAGAATGTGTCTTGTCGGTTCTCTGAGATCAGGCCCTCACTGGTGGACCTCACCGCAGACAGGAGGCGTCCAGGCCCGCCCCCCCGTCGGCTGCACTGGGCTCTTTCCCTCCACCCCTCACCCCCGTGGGGTCGGCAGCTCCCTGCACCCAGCAGCATGCCTCTCTTTGGGGTGTCTCCATCCCCAGCCCACGGTCAGACCCAGGCAGCTCACTCCCCTCCTCCCCACACTGCATCTGTCCCCCCTCAGTGACAAGGACTGGGGACAAACGTCATGACGGCCGAGTGCTAGGCCCCAGCACGCGCTCATCAGATGTGCCGCTGAGGCCAGGTGACAGAGCCAGTCTCACCCAACACAGCTTTGCTTCCTGGCAAAGATTCCAGGTACATGCAGATGGCCTTGGTTGGTACCAGAGCATGTGCGAACGGTAATTCAGCTGAATATTCAGTTCCACTAAATGGGATGGGGAACAGGGGAGATGGCCCTGTCTCTGGGGCTCCATATTTCAGCATGAACTCAGTGTCGGGAATTATCAGTAGGCCTCCTCCCTTGGTGTGTAGAGTTCACGGCTACACTGTGAGGTGCCCAGGGGACATCTGCTCTGCACACCTGCTTGAACCCCAGCTCTCGGGATTAGCAGACACTCCGACATTTCCTAATCGCCTTCTCAAGGGGAGCAAGCAGAGGAAGAGTGTCCTCCTCTGTCCTTTTGGGGAATTGCCATGGGAAGGGAGAAAGGAAGGGCAGGGGTGAGAGAGGGACCAGTCAAGGAGTGCAGCGGGAAGGCTCAAGGTCTGACTGAGGTCAGTAAAACAACTCATGTTCCCAAAGACACACAGCAGGGCCGTAACTCATGATGTGTTAAAGTGAGTCCCAGTTGACTGACGTTTGTCAGGCTGCTTGAAGGTCTCGGAGGCTGGTACGCTGCGCCTTCAGCACCTTGGAGAGTACCCCGGGCCCAGAGCCGCGTCCTGACCGGATCCCAGCACCGTGGACAGCGTGCCAGGCCAGCTTGGCCAACCCCAAGGGACTGGTAGGCACAAGGCCCGGGTCTCTCCAGGCAGCAGGTGAGGCAGGGCGTCTGCGGTCAGCTTTGCCAACAGCCAGGCAAGGACATGTCTTGTGCCTCCTAAGCTGGCTGTCCTCCATGGGGCTTCTGACACGTGCCCCTGATGAGCGACGACAGCTCAGCTCCCGGTGGGCAGTGGGAGCCCCTCGGGGCCAGGCGTTTCGATCGCCCTCTAACCAGCAGGTTTTAAACGTCTAGAGTCCCTGGACGGGGGCAGATCAGCTGCCTTAGAACGGGACTGTAGATGCAGGGAAGGCCCCTGGGTAACCCGGGGCTGCACCTCAGAGAAGGGCAGCTCCCCTGGGTGAAGGGCAGGGGTCCTGCCCTCCTTCCTGATCCCACAGCAGCCCCCTTGGATGATGCTGGCTCTGTGCTCCGTGGGCCAGAAGAGGTGACGTCCACAGGGCTGTGACTGAGCGCAGAGTTTTCCTCTTTATTCTACTGATGTGGTTTCCGTGCCCTGCCCATCATAGCAGGACAGTCAAGGTCCCAACCTTTATGTTTTTGAATCCCAGCAGTTACATCCAAACATGGCTTGGCCATCTCCAGGCCCTGTGCCGACACCTGGGACAGGTCAGCTGTGCTGACCCCTTCCTGCTCCTCCTCTCAGAGGCTTTTATGACGAGCCTCTCTTTTACCTCCTCGGGACCCCCCCCCAATGCTCCGTGCGCATGAGTCCAGGAGGGGTCGGGGGGCAGGGAAGAGGCAACAAGCTGGCTTCTCCGCTTTCCAGCCCTGTGTCGGCCCCTGTGAGGGGGCTTGGGCTAGAGAGTTTCGGCTCAAGCGAACAGCCCACAAGAGTGTTGGCCCAGGAATGTGTGCCTCTGCCTGGAGTGGCCTTCCCTCCCTCGTTCACCTCGGAAAGAAATCAGCTCAGATGCCACGCTTCCCCGGAAAGAAGGGGATTGTGTTATGCACACACCTGTGTGTACCTGTGTCCCCTCAGAGCTGCCTGTGGGGCCTCCTCCCCCCTCTATCCCACAGCCTGAGGGCAGACGGTCCATCTGTGAGTGACTGTCCTTCAGGGCCCCACCTCTCTCCACTGCACGAGGTGGTTCTTACTGCCTGACCCTAGAAAACTCTTCTCTGGGAAAATCCCTCGGTGACTCGCCAGGAGGGAGGAAGTGTGCAGATCCCTTGGGGGCTGGGAAGAGTTGGGGATCCTAACACTCCGGCTGCTCTGTGAGTGCCCTCCTGCCATGTCCTGGGCTGCTATTTCTGTGGAAATGTTCCCTTTCACCTTTCCTCCCAAGCTACCATCCCCAGGAGTCCTAGGTGTGTCTGGGCTTCAGGGGAGCAGATGATTTCAGTGGGGCAGGAAGTGGGGCCCAGACCCCGAGAGCGGGCGCTTGCCTCCTGTCCTGGCCACTGCAGACCACACGCTGTCCTCTCGTCTCTTGGGTATTGGACCAGAGCTGGAGGGGGCCATGACTGGGCGGGAAGGGAGGGGAGAGGGAGCTCGACTGTCTCTGTGCCTCTTCTTTGTGTCTCTTTGTCTGGGTTTGTCCAGCCCCCACTCCTGTCTGTTGGTGCTGGAGCCGCCCTCCCTGCTGCATGGGGTGGGGCTGGGGTGCAGGTACAGTGAAGGTACCAGCGGGCAGAGGGAGGGAGGCAGAGCAAAGACAGCAAACCAGCCGGCACTAGATCCGGATTTGCTCTACGGCCCCTGGCTCCCCCCAAACCACCTGGTCCACGTGGCCCCTAGCGAGCAGAGCCCAGCTGGTCGCGGGTGCTGATCAATGCCTCATGAGGGGCTGGTGAGGCCCCATCCCCCAAAGTATCAGACCAGTCTGTGCAAGCCACTGAGCGAGTAAGTGGATGTGCGCATGTCAGGGGGCGGCATCCGCACTGGAGAGTGGAGCCCGGGGGCAGGGGCAGCGTCCCTCGTGTCCCCACAGCCGTGTCCCCCCACCTCCGTCTCACCTGGATGCCCTCTTCCTGCACTGGGAGCCCTTCCCGTCTCCTGCCCAGAGCAGCAGCCATCCACCCGGCACCCCTGAGTGTCCCCTCTTCCACCACTGTGGGCCACCGGTGGTCATTCCCTGAGTGTCCCTCCCCTCCCCCAACCCTCTTAAAGCTCCACAGGGAAGGGGTTCTCTGCCCAGCCCTCCCGCGGCCCCTCTGCCC
>PITB01028866.1:0-18609 GCA_004024585.1 Paradoxurus hermaphroditus
CTTTTTCTTTTCTTTCTTTCTCTTCCTATCTATCTAATCATCATCATCTACCTATCTATCCATATCTATCCCAGTGTTTATTCCAGGATTTTATTAAGAAATTATAGTTTTCTTCTAGAAAGCAGCAAACACACTGTCAGAAGTTTTGGTTTACGTATTCCTCTATTAGATCAGCTGAGGGATTACGGAACAAAAAGAGAACACAATGTTTGGAAGGCAGAGGCGTGATTAATATTTAAATACCTCGGAAGGAGGCTTCTCAGTGATATTTTCTTCTTGTCACCCTGAACTATTTAAAGTGACACTCCAGATTTTAAAGCGGAAGTTCGTAGCTTGTCAGAGCGTTAGTGGTCATGAATTGGGAACTTTTGTTCTAGAAACCCTGCTGACTCAGTAAAGTTTACGGAAGGCTGGAGGGCTCATGTGGTAGACCTGCCAGGAATGCTCAAAGGTAGAAACTCTTAAGGGAAACAGTGGTTACCACCGTTGTCCATTGAACTGGACAGTCATGCGTGTTTTCAGATTGACCAAGGAACTATTTCCTTGGCTAACACTCAGAGAAGCATGATTTTTCCTGTGAAAACATTTCTTCTGTGAAAACAGAGGTAGCACAGGACTAGAGGAATGGGGAGGGAAAAGGCATCAAACGATATAGTCTTTGGAATGTAGAATATTGGATTTATTTTGGTCACAAGAGTGGAGTGCAGGCTTCCTTCCTCTTTCAGCTCTAATATTTTCAAACTTTATCTGTATCCATTTGTACCTTTTTCTCTCTAGGCCCAGTAAAAGGTGTTTTCCTCTGCTAGAAGCTGACGCCTTTCCCTGCTTTCCAAAACATATGCCTCTCATCTCTAAACACGGGTTGTCCCTCAGCCAACAGAGCTACAAACTAAATATTCTTTGACTCTATTTTCACTTGAGCTACTATGTTTCTCCTTTACTTTCTTAAATTGAGATATGGTTGACTCGATTGATACATAGAACATATATTAGTTTTAGATATCCAGCATGATGATTCAATATACACATATTGTGAAATGATCACCATAATAAATCTTTAACATCCACCACTGTTACTATATTTTGTGTATTCTCAGGTGTGTATTTTTCCAGATTTTAATATCTCTGGCATCAGGATGTGTGGTAGACTTTTTGCAATATGGCCACTGTAGTTCCCCTTCTTGAATCCATCCCCACATGGATACTTGACTTAGTCATGTGGCTTGCTTTGGCCAATGGAATAGTGGCAAACCCAAAACAAGCAGAAGTTTGAAAAGCAAGTGTACACTGGGGCTTGTCCCCTTTGTGGAGCTTGGAGCCCTGCGACCACCATTTTAAGACGGACGAACTGCCTTACTAGAGTGGACACGTAGAAGAGAACCCAGGGACCCGAGCAAATGTCCTGACATCCAAGTGAGTGAGGCCATTCCTGAACCATCCAGCCCATTTATCCACCAGCTGACTGGCTGCAAGAGAGAGCCCAGGGGAGACCAGTAGGGGAACTACCTGGTTGAGCCAGCCCAAGTGCCACGCCACAGAGTCATGAGCTAATAAATGATCGTTGTTTTAAGCCACTAAGTTTTATAGTGATTTGCTATGTAGTAAAAGTTAAGCAATATACAGTGCATCTTCCAGCGGATGACCTTGTAACTATAATGGGCAGCATGTTTCTTTCTTTCTCAGGGTTACATAAAATAATGGTGCATCTTACAATTGATTGTGACTTAGATCAGATGCAATACGTATTATATGCACTTGGCAGTTAAGAAAGCAGGAGATTAGAGGGTTTCTTGCCCAAGGTCTGGAAACAGTAAGTTGTGGAATTTGAATCCACACAGTCTGACTCCAAGCCTTTGCTCTTACCCTGCAAGCACTTCCATCCACCTGGATGGGGGAGTGTCTACAGAGCTGGATGGTAGGAGAGTAGAGATAGATTATGAAGTGCATCTTAGAAGTTCTTGTAAAGAGTTTGATTTTAACAATGAGAAGCTAGTTGAATTGGAAGATTGGAGTACTTATAATTTATTTGACATTGACTGAATACAATATTCATACCACCTCAAGAAACAGAGTTGTGTGGTGGGGTTTCAGGGTAGAGTCTGGAAGGCCTGGCTTCGTCCAACAGCTCTGTCCAAGCAGCACTGCAATGCCGGGCCGGGGTCTGGGAGACCTGGTGGGCTCACCCAGTAGGAAGAGGGGTGCACCCATGAAAATTGCTGCCTGCACAGCTGTGGACTAACTCTCCCTTGCAAAGTGAATGAAGTCAGTGGAATAAAAGCGGTGTGGGAGAAGGGAGGACTGTGGCTTAATGAGGGCCACCAGAGACCATGTGATAATCAGTAGTTACAGAGCAACACCAGTTTGGTGGAAATATGTCCGATTTCCCAGCAAATCTGAGATTAATGGCATTTAGTGTCTGCTGTCTAGGCATTTACAGTTTCATGGGGGGGATGGACATATGCCTAAGGCAGATGTAACCTGAAAACAGACTGACAAGCACCCAGCCACTGCTGCCAACCCTTTCTTTAATCACCCACTTAACCAAGGTGTGGAATTAAAAATACATTGGCCACTATTAATCGATGTGGCTACACTTCGGATGACTGTGCTCCATCAGTAGATTACGGGAGATCCGTAATTGTCACAACTCTGCAGTTGGCAATCACAAGTGGGAGCTTTTGAGACAAAGTCATCACCAACCTGTCCCACGGCTTGTCCATAAGAGGACTTGACTCTCCTTACCTTTTCTAGAAGGTCGATCAATCGGTTTTAGACAGCTATAGATTTGAATCTAGCCAGGATTAGCCAGAAAATTTTAATCCAGTAAAAATTGGGCCAAGAACAACTGAGAAGAGAGACTCAAACTTCCATCAGGACTTTCGCTCCACAACATCCAGTTGGCTTTTGTTCAGTTGGCTACAGAAATGGTTGGAAAAAAGAAGGTGGGAAAGAGGCTTAAGACTGGGTTCCTACTTCTCCCCAAGTCACAAAATGGAACCCCCAACCATGGAGTCCAGAACCTCCATTTAATGATAAAACTAAGATCATGGGTTGTCAGTGCCTGCAACACCCTTCTAAGGTAGGTCCCATTCTTCCTGTTTTACAGAGGGTGAGATGGGGCTTACTCCCCAACTCCAAAGCTAAGGTTCTTAACCACTGTGCAGTACTGCTAACCTTCAAAGTCTTTATCTGGTGGTCACAGGACAACCCCATAAAGCGTGAAACTTTTTGAAATGATAGGGGAGATAAGGTTTTTAAAAAGCGTTAGCACTGAAAGGGACCCGAGAGGTTACTTAGTATAGTCCTCTTATTTCCAGAGGAGAAACATGAACTTGCCTCCCCACATTACACAGCAGCTTTGCCAGAGAGACTAGGAATTGAGACCTAATCCCTGGTTGTGTGCCTTTCCTACACTAGCACCGGAAGTAATCTGCACTAGGGCTAGAATCCAGGGAAGGACATGCCAATTAGGAGCAATGTGTCTTGGAGGGGGAAGGGACAGGGGAGACAGCCAGTGACAGCTGTCACATGTCGTGGGTTGAATTGGGTTCCCTTCTCCCTCAGAAGGAACCAACGGTGCTCACACCTTGATTTTGAAGCTCTCGGCTCTAGAGCTGCGAGACAATACATTTCTGTTGCCTAAGCTACCTGGTTTGTGATACCGTGTAGTGGCAGGTTACAAACCAATACAGCGCAGAACCTGGATGTGCCTATGGAGAGACTGAAGGACCGGTTAGAGAAGGAAGAGAAAAAAAAGAAGAGTCTCAAATGATGAAATCATGGGTGAGGAGAGAGAGATCTGAGCAGAGGAACCAAGGATTAGCCAAGTGGAAAGCAGTAAAAAGGAAAGTGGAGTGCATTTCTCATTTTAGATGGAGAGTCCCCTGTAGAAGGGGATCTTGGAGCACTGAACTGTTGCAGAGGCCCCTGGAGTGTGGGCGGCCCTCACCACTGCTGTCCTGGGGTACCTGGCACACTTTGGGAGGAAAAGTCCTTAAGATATTACTTGCTCCAGGGAACTCAATAAGCTTGAGGTCTCCGTGGAGCACAGGCTCACAAAAAGCTAAGTACCGGCACAGTCCAGGGGTCACTATGTGCATATGCTCTGGAAGCTGACTCGGCGATTCCAAGAGTGCTCTCGCCCTCACTAGCATTCAGCCTCCTGCCTCAGTTCATTCCAAATGGGCAACACACGGCTGCAGAACCCCTCCACACCACAGCCAGCGCTGGGCAGGATATCCAGGCCCCAAGAACTTGGCAGGTGAAGACTGCCCTTGAGCAATATCGAGCCTGCATTCTGCTCTCACTATACCCGGTTTGATTTGTTCAAGGTTGCTTCACCACCAGGGCATTGCAGAAGTCCGGACAAGAGTCTTTCCAGTCAGAGACTATGGCGAAACTCCATGTGAAAACCGTGGTGAAATCGGGTTAAAAGGGGCTATGCATGAGGATGTCAAACAAACTAACAAAAAACAGGCAAGGGAAGCCCTCTGGCCACCAGGATCCCCCCTCCCCTCCCCCCACGCATTAATCCCTGCCTGCCTAGAAGTCAGCAAGGCAGGCAATTGCGGGAGGAAAATGTCAAAGGGCGTCTGCCGGTCCTCATGGCAACGGGACCCCAGGGCTGGCCGGGCTTCTAGGTTGATGCCCTACAATTTACCCTTTGCCCGCCCACAGATTCGCTATGAAATCGAGGGGAGGCGAAAGGACTCTTGCTGAGTTTGCTCGCCGCCTCCCTGCACCCGCTAGCAGGCCGCCCGGCACGCGCGTACCCAGACGGGAGGCGGGCGCGCGTCGGGGGCGGGGCTTGCGGGCGGAGGCGGGGCCTGCGGCCGGGGCGGGGCCAGCGGGGCGGGAGCGGCTGGCGCACCCGCAGCAGCTTGGCTCCGCGGCGGCAGAGGCTGGGGCGCAGCCAGGGCGCAGCGACTACGGCGGCGCCCTTAAATAGCATCCGGAGCCGGCGTTGGGCAGGCAGTGGGCTGCGGTGACAGCCGGCGGCGTAGCGGCCCGGCCAGCCGAGGAGGTGAGTGTTCTTGCCGCCGGGAGCCGCGATTTTCCCAGCTGCGGCGCCGGTGGTCTCAGCGGAGGCGCTGGGCTCGGGCTGCCCCGCCGGCCCTAGCCCGGGAGGCGGCGACCGCGGCGGAGACGCGTGAGTCGCCCCTCGGCTCCCAGGGACGTTCCGCTTTTCCGGCCTTTGCCCTCGGCTCCCCTTCTCGCGGCAGCGGAGGCCTTCGGGCCGCCCGAGCCGCAGCCGCTTCCTGTGCCTGAGCCGGGGATGCCCGGCCGCCGTTTTCCCGCGGGCTGCGCGGGCGCGGGAGCTGGTGCACGGCGGGGTCCGGGTGACGCGCGCCGCGGGACCGGCCTCTTGTTTGTGTGACGGCGGGGACCCGCCCGGCCCGGAAGCCGGACCCCGAGCTTCAGATGCGAGGGATGGTCCCGCGGGGCCGGGGCGGGCGGTATCCCGCCTGTCCCCGTGACAGGGGTTTTTGAGGCGCTCTCGGACCGCTCCTGAAAGCATCGGATCCCGATCGTCTTGCTATCTCGGCGTGATGGTGGCCCCGGCGCGGAACGCTTGTAGGAGGGCGGAATGCAGCATCAAAACCAGGTTGCCAAAAGTAGAAATTCTCGCGGTGTCTCGGGAGGAGTGCCCAGGGCCGTGTTGGAGTCATTGGTGTAAGAAGCCTGGTGTTTATTTGGAATTAGGAAGCAGCGATGATACCTTATCACCTTGCCGCGTAGACGGAGAGTGGTGGTAAATGACTCGAATGGACACGTGGACTAGAACCTAGAGACAGACATCAGCGTGTATTCAGAATCGCAGACCCCCTCCCCTCGCCACCCCACCTACTTTCAAGGTTATGGAGCTTAATTAAGATCGTTGTAAAAATGCCGTTTGCCTTTTAAAGTTAACAATTTTGAGCATCTTCTTGAGGCAGGAGTATCCAAAGTGTCCCCGAATGTCAGCGCCCTTCCTTTTATTTTTTGTCTTTGCTTAGCCTGAGAAAAACCTGAAATCTCACAGTTTCTGACGCAGATTTCACCTGTGAGTGTCTGTGGAAACAACTATTTGCTTAACACAGACAAAAAGTCGATCGAAAATTTCTGGTTGATTCTGCATTGTCAAGGGGATGGCAGGTTAGATGGGGCAGATTAGTGGGTTTGAGGAGGTGGAATTTTTTTTTTTAATAATTTATTGTCAGATTGGTTTCCATACAACACTCAGTGCTCATCCCAAGTGCCAGGAGGTGGAACTTTTAGAGGAAATCTTGCTTCCCATCAGCGTGGAGCCAGCCTTCTGAGCCGTTCTTTCTTGTCTTCACAACTTGACTCCTGATTTGTGAAAGGTCTGCATTAAACTCAAGTCTTCCGTGAGCAAAGGTTCTACGACTAGAAAAAGACAATCTTCGAAAGTAGCCAACCTCATACCTCCCTTCCTCCCTTCCGATAGTATAGGCATCTTATGGGCCATATATTATAGACTTCTGTTTTATGCATTTACTGTGAACAGAAAAAACTTTTTTTTTTTAAATCACCCTTCCCTCACAATTATAAACATTTTGACCTATTTCCTTCCTGTCTCTGTTATACATATTTTGGCAACGTTTTCATTATTATTGCAGGCAGCCTGGCCAAAAAGAGATCTCTGGGCTTTTTAATTTGGGGCGTTTAAGAGATAGCTAATTGTGACAAGGGCAGGTTGGGACAGGTTTCTGTTTATATCACAGAGGTATTTTCATAGCTTTCTCTCTTTCAAACGAAGTCTGAAATAACTGAAAGCGTGCTCACACGCCACAGTGTCATGCTTCGCGTCCAGGCCTTACTACCCCTTCCGTTTCTGAGGTAGCCGCCTTGTGGGAAATGGTGGTGTTCAGAGGAGGGGCTGGGGAAAGATCAGATTGTTCTGTCATCGCAGCTGGGGCTTTCTCCTCTCTCCCTTCAAGTTTCACTTGAAAGAGCAAGACCGTAAGAGTACTAGTAATTTCTAGATGTTGATACTCTGTAACCCGAGATGAATATATAGAATCTTTAAGGTCAGTCGCCGAATTTGTTGGGCAGCTTTGCCCAACATAAGGTCATAAAGCATCAAGTCATTATGGTCATTAACATAAAGCGTAAGGTTATTATTCTTCTATACATACCGCCTCTCATATCCAACTACTGTTCAGTTAGAATCCATTAATAACGTTTTAAACAGTACTGTTTGGATGACGCAATGAGATAGACTCTTGTGTTAAAAAATACAGAGGAACTTCCTTGAAGGCAGCTCCAAGCTATTGGTACCCTGGGGCCTGCCTTGAAATGTTGGTATTCAAGCCTTCGTCTCTCCTAGGCAGGTCAGTCAGGAGATAGGCCGTAGGTACCAGAGCGTTTACCGCAGGTTGTCGTTCCAACTTGGTGGTCAGACAAACCCATTAGGATCGCTTTTCTTTAGCACTCATGCCTAGAGACAAAGTCTCAGTGAACAGAGTTGAGTTTAATTTTCAGCATTGTGGTACTTCCGGGGGCTCCGAGAGCTTTTATAGAAACACGTTTGGAAAGTGCTCGAACCAGAAAGGGGAGGCAATTTACCAGTTGTTTGTGGCTGCAACTCCGAGATTGTCCTTTTATCTCCCAAGTCCTTACCGAAAATGCCCAGATGAGGGTTCACGGAAATTTCTAGTTTGTGTAAGCGCAAAGTGATACATAATTCGAAAAAATGGACAAGAGAAAACTACTGCGTAATCGGTGGTATGTTACTTTCTCTGCTTTTTTATATCCTGACATTTAGAAGCTCTTGACTGAGTTGTAGACAACATCCTATTTGGTTTGTTGTAACTTTTGTGGAATTCAGAGGAGAGAATGGAATATGGAGCCTTTCTTGAAATGCAGCTGCTCTGAGGGAGGGCGCATTCTTTGGACAAAAGCTTAGGTGGAGGTGAGGACTCTTCCCCCCCTGCTGCCTGCCTAGAATAATACACTTGGCACAAAAAAATCTAAGATTTCTAAACCAGGTGGCTCTGTGTAGGTACCTGGGCTAATTCTCTTTATGAATTAGTTGCCAGTTTTCCAGTTTTAAAGGAAAAATTGAAAGCCGTCTAATACCTAATTCAAAACCATTTGCTTCAGAAAACTTACATGTGTGCATATGTGTATGTATATGTATATAAAATATAAAATTATAAAAAGTTTAGCATGTAAATGTGAAAGTATTTATATTATAATAGAAATGTGTACTTTTATGTTAAGAATTATATTAACATAGGAATATTACATATTATGTACTTTTTACATCATAACAGGAACCTATGCTTCTAGAAAATTTGGGAACTATAAAAAAAGGTCTTCAAGAGAATAGATGCTATTAACCTTTTTTGTGTATTTTCTTTTAGTGTTTTTCTAAACAACTGCTTTTTTTAAAACTTTATTTATTTATTTATTTTAATGTTTATTTGAGACATAGTGCTAGCAGGGGAGGGACAGAGAGAGAAGGAGACACAGAATCTGACTCCGCAGGCTCCGGACACTGAACCGTCAGCACAGAGCCCGATGCGTCTAACTCATGAGCTGTGAGATCATGACCTGAGCTGAAGTCGGATGCTTAACCAACTGAGCCACTCAGGCGCCCCCTTCTTTTTTTTTTTTCACTATAAATATATAATTTTAATTGAAGATAAAAATTTTGATGATTTAAAAATTTTTTTAATGTTTCTTGATTTTTGAGAGAGAGGCAGAGGGCAAGCGGGGGAGGGGCAGACAGAGAGGGGGAGACACAGAACTGGAAGCAGGTTCTAGTCTCTGAGCTGTCTGTCAGCCCAGAGCCCGTCGCGGGGATTTGAGCTTAAGAATCGCGAGATCATGACCTGAGCCAAAGTCCAATGCTTAATGGACTGAGCCACCCCAGGCGCCCCTGATAATTTAATTTGAATCACTTAAGTTATATTGCGAACATTCTTCCATGTTGTTCCTTTCTCCACCAAAAACGAGTTTTGAGGATGACCGCGTAACGTGGTGTACGGGATGCGTTCCAATTTGCTTACCCTTCTCCTGCCATTGGATACTTAAGAACAGCTGCGTCCGAAGTTTGCCAAGCCTCTTACGTATTTAACGTATCTTTTGAAAAAATTAAAGCATATTCTGCTTTAAAACCGTTGAAATCGGCAATGATTTGAAAACTCTTTCTGTTAGTGAATGGTTTTAATGAACTTTTGGGTTCATGTGTTGCAGTCAAAACTGTCGACTTTTGGATTTCATGGTCTGGAAAGATAAGTGGAAGAAATGAGGACATCAAAGGAGGAAATGTAGATTGCCGTTCGTACCATTTCCTCATTCTGGAAGGACTTCTGATAAATGTACTATCTGTCCCTTTGCACAGTTTTGGCTGCGGAAGAAATTGGTACTTCCCCCTCAGGGTTTTCGTGAGAGAAATGTCCATACATCTAAGGCCTAAATATCTCGAAGACTGTTTATTCTGTAAATAACCAGAGTAAAGAGAAAATTACTACGGAGACTAGTTTCTCCCGCAAGGCTCAGCAGTCAGCTACAAAGCAGGGTCTGCCAGCTGACTGACGCAGTGGCCACAGGCCTGGCATGGGCAGGCTCAGGACATGTAAGGGGATGATGACAGCTAACAGTCCAAGGCACTGTTCTCAGTGCTCCTGATGTCATGCTAACTCCTCCCAACAACGCTGCGAGGAAAGTCTGGCTGTTACAAAAGATGAAAGAACAGGTACAGAGATTAAGTTGGCCTAACAGGATTTGAACCTAGACAAGTCAGACTTCGGGGACGGAGCTCCGAATCGGTTGGCTCTACTGCCTCCCTCGAGCTTGAAAGATTCTTATCCCAGGAGCGTCTGCCAGGTTGCAGGTTACCTAGCTAGCGGCAAGACTGAGGACGGAAATGGTTCTTCTTCCACGTCGTCATCATTCCTTGTTATTCCCCGGTCTCATTTTTACACCGTGTCTTGTCCCACCACAGCCCTGAGATGACCACAAACTTTGATTCAGCTTGGTTCGGTGAGTGACAGGATCACCTGGTCCACAGCTATGACTTTCTAGAGAATTAAAGAGTAGAAGGCTTTGCCTGCCCTGAAAGTTGGTCTCATTAAGACTGGTGAACAGGGATGCCTGGGTGGCTCAGTCGGTTAAGCGGCCGACTTCAGCTCGGGTCATGATCTCACGGTCTGTGAGTTTGAGCCCCACATCGGGCTCTGTGCTGACAGCTCATCAGAGCCTGGAGCCTGCTTCAGATTCTGTGTCTTCCTCTCTCTCTGCCCTTCCCCTGCTCACACTCTGTCTCTATGTCTCTCAAAAATAAATAAACGTTAAAAAAATTAAAAAAAAAAAAAGACTGGTGAACAGTCAAGGTGCAGGGTTAATGCATCAGGTATGTGGAAGGAAGAGAGGGCGTGGTGGGGAGCAGGGACCCAGGCTTAGCGGAGATGGTCGAGCATCACTCACTTGAGTCAGAGACCGGTGTCCCCATGGCGCATGGGTTTGCTTCCTGCTGTATAGCTCAGGTTACTTTCACCAGAAATAGACTTTCTCAGCATGTTAGAAACGAGAGAACAGAACTGTGAGTTTTTAGGGTTTGAGGGCACAGTGTTATCATCTGCTGGATATGAGTGCCTTTCTTCTAGTACGGTTTTAGGCAGAACCCCAAGATCCAGAATAAAAGCAGGGCTGCCATGGTTGAAGGGGGCAGGGGTGGGAACCCCAGCTCTCACATATATACTTGCCTCCTGAGTCCCCCTTGTCTGAGGCGCTTCTAAATACCCCAGCCTCCCTGAACCCCGAAATAACATAACTTGCTCCTCTGCAGACACAGTAATCGTTGTGCAGGTGATGGGTGGCTTAGCCCAGGTTACACAACCCGTGTTCCCCTCTGGCCGTGACACCCAGTGGAGTTTGTTCCTGGGCCCTGACCTGTTCGGGGAATGACCAGATCTCCGTGTACTTCTTGATTTGTGCCCTGCCACTGGCCTATCCTCACTTACCCTGAATAGGATTGCACAACATACACCTATTTTTCCTTAACGTCACTGCCCAGTCCATAGCCTCTCACCTCTGGTTTAGACAGTAGAGACGTTCGCTGAAAAAAGAGGGAGAGAATGCTTGCTTTCCTGAATGAAGAGCTCTGATTGAACCCCTCCTCTGCCCAAAAGCCTTCCAGGGCTCCCTCTGTAAGGTCCCAAGTCTTTATTTAGCTTGGCTCTTGGGAGCTTCTAGAGTGTGGTTCCAACCTGCTGTTTCCTGTGCCTCTCCCAAAGCACGCCCATCCCGGGACTTTTGGCAAGCTGACTCTGGAAGCACGGGATCGCACCACGGTCTCTGCATCCCAAGATTCTATCCGTGCGCTCTCTCTTTGGCCCAAATGGGCTTCCCACGTCCTAGAAGGGCCTCATGGACCCTGCGCATCTACCGTGACCTGTCTGCGAGGACAGTCCTCATTGCAGCCTCCTTCCTCATGGCCCTGCTCCTCAGAGACCCCGGGTCACTCACCGGGGCCCTAGGCTAACGTTCAGCTGGCTGAGATGCGCCGGCAGCCGCAGTGGTGGTGAAAATGCTGAAATTCTCCCAAATTGATTAGGAAGAGCTGCTACCCCGAGTGCCCCACCCCTGATTCCGACTCTGAAGGGTTGATGCCTGGTCCATCCGTGATCTCCTGAACGCGTTCTGGGGCAGTGGCCTACTTCTTTCTGGGTCGGTTGATGCCCGGCTGTACTTGTTATTCAGTGTGGCGAATAGCACCCCTCCCTCTCTCCTTCATTTAAATGCCTTCTCATGTGAGCGTATCTTGCTTCCTCACGTAGGCTCCCCAGCCACATTCTAAGCTCTGGGCACGTGGGAGACCTAGCCGTTGTCATTTGCATGTTTTCAGCAGCATTTAACGTGGGGCCTTACTGCTAGTAAGCACTTAATATTGTCTAAGGTCCAGTTGAGACCAGGAGACGTTCAGACGGTCAGGTGTCCGGGAGAAGTTGGATCGCTGACAAGAGGATCCGTTTCCGTGTTCTCCGTTTGCAAATCATGATGCTGCGCAAAGCTGAGATCCTGCAGCTAAGACCAAGCATCAGAAATCACTAGACCAAGCCTGAGCTTTCACTGGGTCGAACTTCGTGTTGAGGAGTACATCTGTGGTTTCTCTTTCAGAGATGTTTGAACAGCAGGTGGTTGTAGGCTTCGCGGGCCGTGGGAGGGAAGCAGATCAGTGTCAAGTTCCAGATAATCTTACGTAACTGTACCGTCATCTTCATTTACCTGGTATTCCTACTTAAAACCCTACCTTGTTTCTGTGCTACTAATGAAATGGTCAAACAGCTATTTGTTCCTTCTGTGGGACAATTACCCGCATTGTGCCTCAGGCAAGCTTCCAAGGTGCCCCGGAATGTGGGGCTGGCAGGGAGCTTGCCTGTCAAGCAGTCCAACCCGCCGCCTCACAGAGGAGGGAACCGAGATGCAGAGAGGCGTGGCTGAGAGCCCCGAGACAGGCCGACTCCGAAGACGAAGACCGAGCCGGCCTGTGTTGTCCACCCCGCACAGGAATCAGAGATAAGCGCCACTGAGGCTAGCACCTCTCTAAAGTGTAGGCAGGCTGGACGTCCTCGGCCCTCGAGGCAGGGGCTGAAGCTTTGGTCTCCCCAGGAGAGACCCCCTCAGATGAGGGCAGCCTGCTAGTCTGCCGTGGCCCTGCGACCTTGATTCTCCTCCCTCCAGACTAGTTGGCCCAGCCCCCTCGGGCTCTCAGGCTTGGCCAGGTGCCATCACTGGCAATGTCCTGCCCTCTCTAACTTCTTTCCCTCACGGGCATTGTTGGGGACCTTTGTCTCCCTCTTAGATGGAATGTCTGCGTGCAGGCACTATTATGCTGCCCCTTGGCTGTGGCAGGCTTTTCAGGGTGCTCCAATTAGCATTTTTTTAATGTTTATTTATTTATTTTGAGAGAGAGACAGAACGAGTGGGGAAGGGGCAGAGAAAGAGGGAGAGAGAGAATCCCAAGCAGACTCCATGCTTAGCGTGGAGGCCGACTTAGGGCTGGATCTCACAAAGTGTGAGATCGTGACCTGAGCCAAGATCAAGACTCGGACGCTTAACTGACTAAGCCACCCAGGCGCCTCTGCAGTTAACACTTGGATTTATTGCCTCCCAGAGTCAAGAACTGACAGAGACTCTAGCCAGGCAAGTACCCAGAGAAGCTGCAAATGGTGCTCAGTAGTCCGAAAATGGGGCACACGTGCCCCATGGTGGGGGTAGCCATCCAGGGTGCAGGGCGGATATATTCGAACTTCTACAGATATTCATTTTTTAGCTTTAATTCATATGTGTGTATTTTATAATGTTCAGAAAATAGTACTTGCATATTAGGGATGCATTTATTTATTAGTTTGGATGCATTATAAAAAGCTCAGAGAACTGGAAAATTAACTCCTTTTCTACCAACAGCATGGCAAGATACCTCTGAATGCCGTTTGAAAAAAAAAAAAGAGAGAGAACTCAGTTTGTCAGTTAAGGGGGAGTCGAAATTCCTTTGTGAAACCGGGTTGTGATTTATGTCAAATTGGTCTTGAAGTGAGGTGGTATCTTATTGTGGTTCTGATTTGTATTTCCCTGATAATATAGAGCATCCTTTCATGTGTCCGTTGGCCATCTGGATGTCTTCTTTGGAAAAGTGTCTATTCATGGCTTCTGCCCATTTCTTCACTGGATTATTTGGTTTTTTTTTGGATGTTGAGTTTGCTAAGTTCTTTATAGATTTTGGATACTAACTCTTTATCCAGTATGTCCTTTGAAGAGCCCAAATGTCCATCGATGGACTAATGGGTAAAGAAGAGGTGGTATCTATACACAATGGAATACTACTCAGTGATCACAAAGAATGAAACCTTGCCATTTGCAAACAACATGGTTGGAACTAGAGTGTACTTCCTATTCTATGTACTTCTAAATCCATGTGGACGTTTCCATAATCAAATATAAACTAAACATAAGGGGAAAATAGACCCCAAACTAGTGTCACGTGTTCCCAGTAGGTAACAGCCAGAGGATACCGTCTCTTTTTCTTCCTTTCCTTCTTTTAAACACCAGGTCATTATTCTATAGCCCTCTGCAACTTGTTGGATTTGTTAGGTTTTCAGCCTCCCTCTGGCTCTGGCCACCACTCTTCCCAAGGTTACCTGAACTCAAGGCAGCATTCCAGCCCCGCCCCCTTCCCCGCCTCCGGCAGTGGGCTTAATCCTGCAACTCTTTCTCTATTTCCTGTGCTGCCCTCCCGCCCCCCCAGCACCACCAAGGTCTTCCCCAGAGCTGACGAAATTGAGGAGTCAGAATGGGGTCCCAGGCTCTTTCAGAGGCTCTGTTCGGTCTCGAAGACGCCCGCAGCATAAGCCTATTTAAGTAGGTTCCCTTCGTGTCTGCTTTTTAGGGACACAACAGTTCCACGCTGAAATCTGTAAACACTCAAAGTGTCCCCGAGTGTGAGTGGCCGGCCTTCCTCTCTGGGAAGAGGTCTGTCTATATTCTATCTCCTACTTAACCCTGCGCCGCTAAGCCGGCCCACTAGTTTGTCAGGCCCTCTGAAACCACGATCTATTTTAAGAGGTGTAAGTAACTCTACCCAACCTTGTGTCCCTTCACCCTTCTTATCCAGGTCACTGCTATTTGATCAGCGCGACCTCTGTGAGCAGCAAGGACTGGGCCTTGTTCTTCTCTGTCTCCAGCACCAGGCTTCGCCCTGGTGACACGGGACACTCGGGACACGCGGCAAACTACACCCTGCCGCATGGGGACGAGTGCCTGCAGCCAGCTGCTGCTAGCCTGGGCAGAGGCAGGGGGCGTCTGCTGCCCTGGTTTATGGCTCTGTCGTTCCTAACCGCCCGCCGCCCCTGCCCCGGCCCAGCCAGCTTGGGAGGGTTCTCAGGGTGTTCCACCCCCCACCTGCCTCTGGCTGATCCCCCCGGGCTGTCTCCCCGGCCCTCTCATCACACTCTGGCTCATCCCGTGCTTTCTCCCTCCTGAAGCCCTCCACCGCTTACGTCTTCCCTTTCCATCTAGATAGTTGGGCTAACTCTTTTCTCTCAGGTGTGTTTGTTCACAGATACCCTAAACTCGTTGAAGGCAGAGGAAACACTACAAATGCCGTTGGACTTCTGTTTGCGAGGGTTAGGGAGACTAGGCTTTTCTCCCTGTGATTTTGTTCATTCGCAGTGGGACCTTTCTCAAAGGCGCCCTTATGTGGAAGTGCCCGCCTCGCTGGTCGGTGCCCATAGCAGGGCCCACCACAGGGCGGACGGTGAGAGCCTAGGTGTGGACCTTCTGGGAGGGGCTTCCACCCCATCTGTCATCCCGCCCAAGGCCGTTTCTGCAGCAGGTGGGAAATTCGTAAATACAAGAGGAAATGAACCAACTTGACCTAGTTATATCTTCTTTATCTTGAGAAGTAAAAAAAAAAATAGTAACAAAAAAATTAATAACATAGCAAAGTACATAGAATAATAAAATCATAAAACAAATACCCATATGCCATAACATAGAATTGACCATTTTTTTCCCTAAGTTTATTTATTTATTTTGAGAGGAGGTGGGAGGGACAGTGAGAGAGGGAGAGAGACAGAGAATCCCAAGCAGGCCCCGCGCTGTCAGCACAGAGCCCGACACGGGGCTCGAACTTGAGAGCTATGAGATCATGACCTGAGCCAAAATCAAGAGTTGAATGCTTAACTGACTGAGCCACCCAGACTCCCCTAGAATTGACAGTTCTTGAAACAGATAATCCCAAGCAGGCTCCGCACTGTTGGCACAGAGCCAGATGCGGGGCTCGAACTCAAGAACCATGAGATCGTGACCTGAGCCAAAATCGAGTGTCGGTTGCTTAACCAACTGAGCCACCTAGACGCCCCTAGAATTGACAGTTTTTAACGGTTATTTTCTTTCTGTGCCGTGCTGTCACCTGGAGTTTCTGGGTGTTGGTGGAATCCTGTTATTTAGTCCTGAACGGCAGGATTGTGTCACCATCTCTTGCCTTCTGTAGCCTTGTCTTGGAGCTGTTCCATGGTGTCAGTGGCGGAAGGGGGCATGCATTTCCTCTGTTCCCATCCTTCCCCTATCCCCACGGAGACCCGCACAGGCAGCGACGGAGCTGGCTCAAGATTTTTGTAGCTCGTCGGGGACATCACCAGTACTGGAACAGCCACGTCGTTACATCTGAGCCTACCGACTACTCTTCCTGTTTTGTCTCCTTCCCTATTCACTCCTGAAAGTGACTAGTTTGGGACAAAACATCTGGAGGGACCCCAGGACTTAGGTACCCTCTCTGTGAGCGGTTTCTCAAACAAAGGGGCCTTACTCCCCGCTTCTGGGGCCCTGAGTAGCCAGGAGTTCCTGCCTCGCAGGTCTGGCCCTGGCTATTATAAAAGGACATTCGTCCTCTTAACTATTAAGTTCTCCTCCACCTCCCAAGAGGCGGAGCCTCCTGCTTCAGGCTTGGCTTTGCGTTGGTTCCCCAGAGGCCAGGAAGGTGGAGAGTGTGTCGTGGGTCATTTCGGGCTCCTTCTCTAGCTATGGCCATGACAGACTGTACTTCTGGTGCTCCACCCCCAGACCATGCAGGTCCTACAGACACAGTTAGGGCCCTTCCCGCTCCAGATGTCAACGGAGATAACATGCCTTGTTGGAGTCACTTGACGAGTTGATGAGTGGGGAGCTGAGCTCACAGAAGCCTCTTCAGAGGGTTGAGTCAACCTAGCAAACTGGTCTTGTCTCCATTAGCTGAAGCGAGGCTGACTGGCTGAGGTCACCCGTTGTGCCCAAGCCTGCCCCTTGCCTGACCTTACCAAGAAACGTCCCCGTCTTATCTCAGTGACTTCTGAGAACTCACTTCATAGTATTAAATCAGTGTCTAAAGGCCAAGGGAAAAATCTTGCTTCTCTTAGGAGTTTTTCTTTCAATAGAAACTCTTCCTCTTGAATCCATGTCACTCACATAACCGGGATGTCTTCGTTGGGCATGTCCAAACCAGAAATTGTCACTTTCCCAACTGGCTGGACACGGAAGGCAGGTCTTTGTATCTGTGCTGAAGAGAGAAGGGGGGAAAACCAAATGGCTTGTTTCCCGCCCTCCAGAGAATGCTGGGCGGGTCCTGCTCGCAGGGTCCCTTACGTCTCGGATGGCCACCAACCCGGTACTCCGGTGTCTCCGAGGGCTCTCCTCACCGCAGTCCTTCCATTGCTTTCTAGCTCCTGGGATATGTCTCTCATGTGGAGGATTCTCTTTCCTGTCCTATTAAACTCACTTCTAGACGTTGGTGGCCAGCCTGGCACTCTGGACTCTGGCATTTGCACTTCTGCTCAAGGAAGGTATCTGTTGACCCTCTTCCCTTTCTTGTGGGCAACCTTGATCTTCCAAAAAGTAATCCACAGTCTCCTGTCTGAATATTTGTCGAAGCG
Organism: Paradoxurus hermaphroditus; assembly: GCA_004024585.1. Classification (NCBI taxonomy): domain Eukaryota; kingdom Metazoa; phylum Chordata; class Mammalia; order Carnivora; family Viverridae; genus Paradoxurus; species Paradoxurus hermaphroditus. The sequence continues at coordinate 17,418 of PITB01028866.1, forward strand.
TCTGCTAAAGAGAAAGAGGGCCCTTGCCCTTAGATGACCTTGAGGCGACATTATATATAAATGAAACAGTTCGAGAAATGAAAAACATCATGGGAAGATGGGCAAGAGAGTTTATTATTATTATTATTATCATTATTATTATTGGTTTCGGAGGAGAATTTAGTGATCGATCACTTACGTAAGACATCCAGGGCTCATCACAACAAGGGGCAAGAGAGTATTTTTAATGTAGCCTTTAAATCAGTGCCTTGCCAGTTTTATCTTTGCCCCTCCACATCACTAGGGAGATGCTCCTTACTCCTTTCTGGCACACGGGCTCACAGCGGCGGCGGCAGTGTGAGGTGTCCAGGGAGAATGCTACAGTTTAGAAATGCTTTGAATACCTCCTTTCTCCTCGGAGACTTGCTGTTCTATAAATACACCCTCCTGGGGCCTGTGGCAGAGAATTGGTCAGAATCACAGCGGGTCATTCCTAACTTGAACTGTTCATGCAGCACCTGTTCTGGGCAAGGCAGTATGTCAGGCATCAGGGGCCTATGGAGACGGATGGGAAGGGGCCCTGGCCCCAGGGGAGAGAAGCTTCTATGTAAGAGAAGCGTATACCCCGCGTAAGTAAGAGATGCTAAGGGTCGCACAAGGGCTACAAATAACATATTCCAGGAGTTCAGGACTGCTTCTGACTGAGGAGGTCATGCGAGGATTTATTAGAGAAAGCGACCTCTTTGGGTAGGTTTGGACATGTTAAGACAGGGCCAGGGAAGAGGCTGTCCGGGAAGGAGTCCACGGGGTTGGGGAACGCAGGGCAGGCATGGAGGCATAGGGAAGACTTTCTGGTATACTCTTGGGAAGGGCGGGAGCTCTGCCCTGGGACACGCCCTCCCAGCCCTGTTAAGGCAAGGAGCCGGGGTGGGGGGGGGTGGGGGAGGGCTCGCCTAGAGACCTGGGGAGAGGATGGGCCAGTCCACTCACCCAAGGAGGCTTTCGGGACCCTGGGAAGCTGGCTGGGAGCCTGCAAACCACCTTCCAGCCTCCCCGGCCCCATTTCCCTTCATTGGTCCACCGGTCAATCTCCCAGGCTCAAAAGCCCAGCCCTCCAGCTCCTACTCTTTTTTTTCCATTTATATCTGCTGAGTTACTAAATCCCGTTGGTTTTTGTTTTGTTTTTTTTTTTTTAATTTTTTTTAACGTTTTT